>CM031958.1:34459515-34645771 GCA_018749465.1 Paracanthobrama guichenoti
TAACGAATTTTGCACTAGATAGAATTGTTCCTGAAATACTGGACATACACTACCATGCAAAAGTTTGGGGTTGGTATGATTTTAAAGTGTGTTTGAAAGAAGTCTCTGCTGCTCATTAAGGCTGCATTTATTTGGTCAAATATAGTAAAAACACCAATATTATTACAATTTACAGTAACCATTTTCTATTTTAATTTTTTTAAATATAATTTATTCTTGTGATGGCAAAGCTTTCAGCATCATTAATCCAGTCTCCAGTGTCACATAATCCATATTAAAAATCATTCTAATATGCTGATTTGCTGCTCAAGAAACATTTACCCCTTATTTAAACTGCACACGTCTGTGAAGCATTACGGCTTCGACATGGCCACCGGAGCTGATCACGGCCACTCTAGTCAATTCTTGTGTTTATACCAGCCTCGCTGCAGCACGTTTCAGAAGTGCCCCAGAAGCGGTTCTCCGCACTGCTTTGCTAAAGATCGGTGCGTGTTCTCCTCTTCCTCATAGGCACTGTATGTGAAATATAGATACAAGATAATTGAGAATGTATTTTAAAAGACTAAAACGCATAAATCTTTTATCCTTGTCATTCATAATTTTTAAGTGTATTAATTTGTCTGTAGGCTACAGCACAACAAAGTAGGACATAGTAATAAACACAAACTGGAAAAACATAACCATTTAGCCAACTTAACCATGGTAGAACCCCAAAAATCAAGAAAAACAATGTCGGACATGCAAATCTCATGGTTTTGCGCATCCATTCGCTTCACTTCTGAAATGCTCCTGGTGTGAGTTGACACTGCGTGGAGGACGGAACAAAACCTTATAGGAGCTGTAATGTGCCGCAGACATATGCAGTGTAAATAAGGGGTTACTTACTATTTATGTTGAAAAAAGTTGTGCTGCTTAAATTTTTTTTTTAATGGAAACTGTAGTGCATTTTTCAGGATTCTTTAAAAGTTCGAAAGAACAGCATTTGTTTGAAATACAAACCCGATTCCAAAAAAGTTCGGACACTGTACAAATTGTGAATAAAAAAGGAATGCAATAATTTACAAATATCATAAACTTATATTTTATTCACAATAGAATATAGATAACATATCAAATGTTGAAAGTGAGACATTTTGAAATGTCATGCCAAATATTGGCTCATTTTGGATTTCATGAGCTACACATTCCAAAAAAGCTGGGACCGGTAGCAATAAGAGGCCGGAAAAGTTAAATGTACATATAAGGAACAGCTGGAGGACCAATTTGTAACTTATTAGGTCAATTGGCATGATTGGGTATAAAAAGAGCCTCTCAGAGTGGCAGTGTCTCTCAGAAGTCAAGATGGGCAGAGGATCACCAATTCCCCCAATGCTGCGGCCAAAAATAGTGGAGCAATATCAGAAAGGAGTTTCTCAGAGAAAAATTGCAAAGAGTTTGAAGTTATCATCATCTACAGTGCATAATATCATCCAAAGATTCAGAGAATCTGGAACAATCTCTGTGCGTAAGGGTCAAGGCCGGAAAACCATACTGGATGCCCGTGATCTTCGGCCCTTAGACGGCACTGCATCACATACAGGAATGCTACTGTAATGGAAATCACAACATGGGCTCAGGAATACTTCCAGAAAACATTGTCAGTGAACACAATCCACCGTGCCATTCGCCGTTGCCAGCTAAAACTCTATAGGTCAAAAAAGAAGCCATATCTAAACATGATCCAGAAGCGCAGGCGTTTTCTCTGGGCCAAGGCTCATTTAAAATGGACTGTGGCAAAGTGGAAAACTGTTCTGTGGTCAGACTAATCAAAATTTGAAGTTCTTTTTGGAAAACTGGGACACCATGTCATCTGGACTAAAGAGGACATGGACAACCTAAGTTGTTCTCAGCGCTCAGTTCAGAAGCCTGCATCTCTGATGGGATGGGGTTACATGAGTGTGTGTGGCATGGGCAGCTTACACATCTGGAAAGGCACCATCAATGCTGAAAGGTATATCCAAGCTCTAGAACAACATATGCTCCCATCCAGACGTCGTCTCTTTCAGGGAAGACCTTGCATTTTCCAACATGACAATGCCAGACCACATACTGCATCAATTACAACATCATGGCTGCGTGAGAAGAAGGATCCGGGTACTGAAATGGCCAGCCTGCAGTCCAGATCTTTCACCCATAGAAAACATTTGGCGCATCATAAAGAGGAAATGCGACAAAGAAGACCTAAGACAGTTGAGCAACTAGAAGCCTGTATTAGACAAGAATGGGACAACATTCCTATTCCTAAACTTGAGCAACTTGTCTCCTCAGTCCCCAGACGTTTGCAGACTGTTATAAAAAGAAGAGGGGATGCCACACAGTGGGAAACATGGCATTGTCCCAACTTGTTGATGCCATGAAATTTAAAATCAACTTATTTTTCCCTTAAAATTATACATTTTCTCAGTTTAAACATTTGATATGTCATCTATGTTGTATTCTGAATAAAATATTGAAATTTGAAACTTCCACATCATTGCATTCTGTTTTTATTCACAATTTGTACACTGTCCCTACTTTTTTGAAATCGGGTTTGTAGAAAACCTTTGTAACATTTATAAATGTTTTACTGCTTTTAACTTTGTCTGCTTACTATTTTACTGACTTTGTCTGGTCACCAACCAAAATGACTAGCCACTCTGCATTTTCACTGTTCAGTTTTGACATCGATACCATGAGGAAAAACTGCCATATAGATATTATAATTTGGTGTCACTTTAAGACCTGACGCACATATCCATTATACTGTTGTACATGGTTTTTTTTTTCTCAACTGTTACCGTTCACATAAAACATAACTGTGTTTACGTGAATACTCGCCAAGACTGACATATTGACATTATTTTGTGTGTATTTGACTGTTCAATAACTCAATTTACTACTGAGAGGCAGCTTTATGTCTGCACATTTTGGGCGTGAGCACAAAAAGCGTGAATGAGTAAAATTGTACGAGTGAGAGAGAGCAAGCGCAGCTGGTATCGTATCTATTCTGCAGAAAACTAGTATTGGAAGTGTTTCAGATATTTCAGTATTGATGTGCATCGAAAAATCTATATTTTTGACATTACATTGCACTTAGTTTATTATTTCAGATGCCTTTTTAAAGACTGTAATTTAAAAAAATAAAAATATATAAAATTCAACCTGCCAAAGTGGATAGTAGGAATGACTGTAACTGCTGAAATCCACCTGCATTTGGCCAGTGTTAGTGTCAAGCCGTTTGTAATCATATTTTTGCCTGATGAAAACTGACTGTAGATAAGTCTAACATGATTGGCATGCCTCAGGAATATCCCGGTTTCAATTTCAACTTTTATGAGAGAATTGTTTTGCAGCAAGATTGCAAAGGATGCTACAAGACTTTCTGTGTTTCACAGGTTGCATCCCTTTTTGCTTCATATATCCTGGGATATCTGAGTCCGACAAAAATGCAGTCTGTCTTAGTGACACACATGGTAATATAATCATTTTTATTGATGAGTTATCTTTATAGACTTTATTGATGGAGCCACAATAATGCTCATGTTGTCTTTCTGATGAACTGACTGCTCCTCACAGATCTCCTTAGCCATCTGTTTTCTTCTGATGTTCGGGAACTCGATGTTGCTGACGTCCTTCTACGCCTCTTCACTGGTTTCTATCTGGGTGAGGTCGAGGTCTCATTATTGTATTCGCATCCATCTGTTACTTGCTCAGGATGGATGGTTTCTAAGCACTTTTCAAACCTGCCCTGCACATTTTGTATGTCTCCCTTATCAGACACACCTAATTTAGTTCTTGCAGTCTCTACTAACGAGCTGATGAGTTGAATCAGGTGTGATAAATGAGGGAGACACACAAAATGTGCAGGGCTGGGGTACCTTCAGGACAGGTTTGAAAACCACTGCTGTAGAAGCTGAAATGATTGGTGATATGATATGAATGTTGTCTTCCAGAGAACATGCTAGGCAAAGACTGTGCCATAGCCTGACTGAATAAGTATCTATATGATTAAAGGGTTAGTTCACCCAAAAATGAAAATTCTGTCATTATTTACTCACCTTCATGTTGTTCCAAACCCGTGAGACTTCAGCTCATCTTCGGAACACAAATAAAAATATTTTTTAATAAGATCTGAGAGATTTCTGTTCCTCCATTGACAGCTATGCAACTACCTCTTTGTCACTTTAAAAAGTTTATGAGATCATAAAAACTAATGTGGTTTAGTCCATATGAACATATGGATTTGTTTTATGATCTCTTTATGAACTTTTTGAAGCCACAAAGTGGTAGTTGCGTGGACTGTCAATGGAGGGACACATTTCTCAGATTTAATTTAAAATATCTTAATTTGTGTTTCGAAGATGAACAAAAGTCTTACAGGTTTGGAACAACATGAAGGTGAGTAATTGATGACATTTTTGGGTGAACTAACCATTTAGGTACAAAGTGCATACAAATAGATGACCTCAAACACAAACATACTGTGAAGAAACATCAGCTTTACTGGTTGGTCTACTTTTGTTTCAGGGGGTTATTGCACTGAGGGACCGTTTGGTTGGTACGTTCAAACCTGGAATCTTCACATGGGTAAGAGCACGTCCAGTGTTGTTGGATGCTTCAATAAGACTGTGCCTGACTAACCAAAATAAATGGTGTTGTTTTTGTTAGGTCATGCAGTGTCTTGCATGGGTGGTCTCCACTGTCATTCTGAAGTTCATGCTGTCTGTGATCTTTGGGGCATCTGATGATGTGAGTAAAATGAGAGCAGTGCTGTACACCTTGTGCTGTTTTCTCTTGCTGTGAACATCAGTTAGCTTTAGCCTGAGGGGTCCTTTAAACATTTCTCAGGGCTTTTGACATTTTCATGTTGTTTTGAAATAGGCCCACATCAGCAGTCTGATCAAATCCAAGTTCACAAGCTACAAAGACTTTGACACAATGATGTACACGTGTGCAGCTGAGTTTGACTTCATTGAAGCAGAGGTGGGTGATGTGATCAGGGCGATCTATTTTCTTGCTCTCAGTCGACGGTTACCTCTCAAAAGCTTTTTTTCCATTGTAATTAATGTGTTTTCAGACTCTAATTCGGTACATCAAAACCATGCTGCTTCCAGTTAACGTGCTGATAGTGGGTTTTATTGCTGGAAGGGTGAGTTGTTTTCACTTAGATAATAGATGATTTTCCTCTCCCAAGTTTTACCATGTGTGCCCTGCTTTTATTTGCCCCAAATATTCTCAGTTTACAGTTTTCAGAGCTTATCAGTTAGAGTTCAGCCTTTTATAGAAAGGAAACCAAGTTATTTACATTCTAAAACATACTTCCTCCTTTTGCTTCTGAGTACAGACTATACAGGATGTTGTTGTGTTTCTCAAAAATGAGAAGACCGAAAAGTCAGAGGATGATGAACCCGAGCAGTAAGTATTCTGTGTGGGGTGAGGGGTACTGGTAAATCTACAGTACTTTTTATGATTGTTTTGGACAGAAACAAATGAGGGAAAATGTGACGCAAAAAAGTAAAAACAACAATATATAATAAAATATACAGTAACATAAATATTATTCTATCTCTCATATATATATATATATATATATATATATATATATATATATATATATATATATATATATATATATATATATATATATATATATATATATATATATATATATCTTTTATCAATGTTGAAAACAGTTGTGCTGCTTTATACTTTTGTGGAAGTTGTTATACAGTTTTTTTTTTTTTTAAGGATTATTTGATAAAGTAAGTTATAAAGATATTTATTTATATATATATATATATATATATTTAAAAATACAAATGTTTTGGGTTTTTTGTAAATGTTATTTATGCTCACCAAAGCTGCATTAATCTGATCAAAAATACAGTAAAAACTAATATTGTGAAATATTATTAGTTTACAATAACTATTTTATGATTTATTCCTGTGATGAAGCTGAATTTTCAGCATCATTACTCCAGGCTTCAGTGTCACATGATCCTTCAGCTGATTTGCTGCTCAACAAACATTTACTTTTATCAATGTTGAAAACAGTTGTGCTGCTTTATACTTTTGTGGTTGTTATACAGTTTTTTTTTTTTTGTTTGTTTTTAGGATTATTTGATAAATAGTAAGTTATAAAGAACCTCTTTGAAATGGAAATCTTTTGTAACATTATATGTCTTTACTGTCACCCCAAAATTTTGTATTTCTTTCTTGCAAAAAGTTTTACTGACGGCAAACATTTCAACAGTAGTGCATGTTTTACATTGGACCGTTTCCCTTTGATTTTTCTCTCAGGGCCCAGGTGTTGGCGAAAGGAGTGGTAATATAGCTTTTTATGATTCTAATGATTGCTCCATTTACTTTATCTATATAGTGACTCTGCGTATTAGTTGATATCCAGAGGCTGTATTTATCTTGTCATGATTGTGTCCATTGTTTTTCTAGCTGGTGTACCACAGTCTGCAGCTGGTGGCGTTTGCAGTGCTGGCTGTGCTCATCATGAGACTGAAGCTCTTCCTCACTCCTCACATGTGCATCATGTCCTGTTTAATCTGCTCCAGACAGGTGACCTGACCATTCGCGCTCTAACTTTATTTTCTTAAGCAGTTCTCTCCGAAATATTCAGAATGCAACAAAGCTAATTTGGGCAAAAGCATTTAAATCTGAGATGCGGTTGGACTCATTATTAATATTTTAATTTCTTTGGCTCTTCATCTGCAGCTGTTTGGCTGGATAAGAGAGAAGATTAAACTTCAGATGACAGTCGTGGGAATATTTTCCATCATGGCAGTCCAAGGATTCACCAACCTGCAAAGTCAATGGGGCATCATAGGAGAATTCAGTAACTTCCCTCAAGAAGAGCTTCTAGAGTGGATCAAGGACAACACAAGCCCTGGTGAGAAACTTGTGTCTTTTGGATTTACTTTTAACTGTGCAAAATGAAACGTCTTACTAAATTTCTAATAAATTTGCAATATTCCTGTAGATGCTGTGTTTGCTGGTGCTATGCCCACCATGGCAAGTGTGAAACTATCCACAGGCAGAGCCATAGTGAATCACCCACACTATGAAGATGCAGGACTGAGGTAGACTTGATTTAATATACATTGAAGTACTTAACTTATTTGATTCTTATGGTATTGTTCTGTAAGTGTAAAGTGTTTGATTCCATTTTGTCCTTATTCAGAGAAAGAACAAAGATGGTGTATGCCATGTACAGCCGAAAGCCAGCTGAGGAAGTAAAGCGAAACTTATTAAAGCTGCAGGTGGACTATTTCATCTTAGAGGACTCATGGTGCACCAGACGCTCCAAGTAAATGATGCATACTTTAAATTACTACCACTGAGTTTGATCATTTCTTATGGAAGCTTGTTTCTACAGAGCCCCACACATGGCATGTGGGAAAAAATATTCATATCTCTATATATCTATCTCATGGTCTCAAATGAAGAATTCATTCCCTTTTTTTTTTTGTTCTCTTGTTTTAGATAAATCGTGGCCACAAATTTATGCGACATGGCTACAATTAACTGAAAGAGGGAACAAATTAAGTAATTATAAATTTTTCTCCTCATGTCATGTGTGGGACTCGTTTCTGCCAGGGAATAAAAAACTAAAAAAGGTAATTGTAAACTTTTTAATCTCAGAATTGCAAGTTTATATCAATTTGGATTGAGTTTCTAGTTGGAAGTCCCAAATCTGAGAAATTAAGTCATAGTGATGAAGTTGAAAAATCGGAAGTCGGAGAGAGAGGGGAAGTCTGAGGTCGCAATTCGGGGGAAATTAAGTCAGAAGTCGCAACTGTGACTTTCCTCTCAGAATTGAGATGTATACTTGCATTTGTGAGGGGAAAAAGTCACAGTTACCCCTTTTTTGTGACAGAAACAAGCTTCCATAATTTCTTGCATCTCACATGTATTTTCCTTCATCTCCAGGCCCGGCTGCAGCATGCCTGAGATCTGGGATGTGGAGGACAGCCAAAATGCAGGAAAAGTGCCACTTTGCACGCTCATGTCGAGGGATTCTCGTCCTCATTTCTCCACCGTCTTTCACAACAACATTTACAAAGTCCTTCGAGTTCCCAAAACAGTGAGGGATGTAAGATAACAGCAGTTTTCCCCTCAGCTTTACTGTTTTCTGTCTTTGATACGTGTGTGTGTATATACACAGCAATGATTATTTTTGTAAAAGTCCGTTGTGTTTTTCTTGAGACCTGCTTCTGCCACTTTGGTGTCCGTTTTGTTTTGATAAACTGTATGAAATGTTTAAACCGTGGTGAATCAGGTGATTCGCCGCCGAGTCAGTCAGTATTGAATCACCCCTTTCCCTTAACCATCTGCTCTCATGCTTGTTGAAATGTATTTATTTTGTCTGGATGATGGTGACTTTTGCCATCCATGGTGCTGCTGGTTACACATGGTCCAGAATATTTCACTTGACCTAAATCATTTTTAAACTTTAATTTCATTTAAACTTATTTTAGGCTTTTCAATCTGTGAAGTTTTGTAAAAACCCTTTTTGTGTAAACCTTTTAAAATTTACATTTGTTTTGGGCAGATTTTCTTACCAAAGTGACCTACAAAAAATGTATATATATATCGTTTGAGGGAGGATTATGATAGTCTCTATATAGTGTTATTTTTAAGTCTACCAACAGTCATCTGTTGTAAATAAACTGCTTGTTACTTTTAGGTTTTGTGTGTGAAAATCATGGTCAGTGTTAAGTATTAGAGAAGCTCTCTGGTGAAATAGTGTTTTTTTTCTTATGTTTTAAAGATGTTCTCAAGCCTTGCTATAGTTTCACTTGGATCATGTCAGTGTCATTTTCTCTTTCCGTACAGAGGTTTACCAGTGTTCTGCCAGTGAAATGCAATTGTCAGGAAATGGCAACAGTTTTTATCCCAATTGTTTTTCCTGATGTCATTGAATAATAATAGTCCTTAAAGCTGAGGGACTGTAATAACTGCCATAGAGTTATTAAAGGCATCAATTTGTAGCATAATTTCTGTTGTGATTTAAGTGTCCTTTACATTTCATTTGACATGCATGTGAATTTAACTCATGTTTTGTTTTTTTAATCTAATGTGAGGTACTGAACATTTTGTATTTCACTAATTAAATGTTTTATTTGAATCATTCATTGGGTCTTTCTTTGACAAGTATTAAGGCACCAAGTATTTGTTTTAATCGACTGGATTGGATAATGTGGCCAGTTTATTTAGCTGGTGAAGTAGTCCTCCTTTTTGTCTAAATTATCAAGAGCAGACACATCTTCCTTTTTCTTGGAATTGTCCCCATTTAGAAAAAGAGTGACTGGCACAAATATCGACTTCGATCAGTATCAATTTATATGTATATAGCCCTACTGTACATAAGGAAAAATAAGTTTGCCTTTTTAGCACTATTTTAAACTTTCTTGGGTTAAATTTATATTTGCTCCCATTCATTAATAATCGCTTTTGTGTGCTTAAGTATCATTAAAAATATAGGATGCAAGTTATTAACGTTTTAAAATTTCACATTTAAAGAAATCTAGTGTTTGATAATGTCTAAATATTCAAATGCAAAACCTAAAAATAAGCAGTTATGATCAGCAGTGCTTTGAGCAATGAGACTAGACACATGCATATTTATCAAAGAGCCATGCAGGCACATACTTGGTAATTACAAATTAAAATTATTTTTTCAGCCACAAAATGACTCTAAATTTGCCTCTTTGCATTGGAATTCTCCATGTTAACCTTAATTACAACACTAATAGTAATATAAATACAAAAAAATAGAAGAAAAATATTTTAAGTGGTCATTAATGGACCATAATTGTTGCACAAATAGTATTTAGTACCGAAAGATCTCAAAATATAAAAATTGGAACTAAAATATAGAACATTTCATTGACTAGTTAAGGTGTATGGTCACGTGACAACCAATGAGTATGAATATGGGTTAGTAATACATAATACCTGAGGGTTAATGTTGCTCCGTCACTCTCCAGAATACAATGATACTGTAAATGCGGTTGACGTAATAATCAATGCACACTATGCTGTACTGTTTACCAAAAAATTCTGCAAATACCTGTATAGTGAAGCTGTTGCCTATTCAAATTGTATTGACGGCGCTGGTTTGTTTAGGACTTCATGAGCCACGTGACCGCTCGCGTCACCGGGAGATGAAAGCATGTCGCAACTCGGTTTTTCAACGGCTCTGGCTTTAACTGTTGTCACATTAAGTGCGCCAAAACGCAATTTATTGTTTGAATTTCATATTAAAACTAAACAAAATTTAAAAGCGTAGGCTGTTTCATATCAAAAGCAGGTTTGGCAATTTGGCGTGAGATTTAACTTACTTGGGCAGAGTAAGAGCGTGAAACAGAGCCTGAAAGCCAAATGCGTGACAGTTGGCAACCCTGCAGTTATACAACCGGAGATTAGGTGATGAACTGGTATGCAATTTCCCACGAAATCCGCCTTTATAGTTTTATGAAATGGTAAAAAAGAAATCCACGTCAGAATGTTTTTATAAATATAAACGTGGCGTACACACGTTTTTTTATAAATGAGGGCATCTTCACGTGCTATCGAAATTATCTTAAATAGTCGTATATACAAGTTAAATATCGTAAATAGTTTCCTAGTTAAGAACTGGACATGAACGCCCTCTGAAAGCGAAATCTGAACGCGATGAGGTCGTAATAACGACTTGAGAAGTAGGAAATTTCCGATAGCACGTGAAGGCAGCGTTATGTAGGCAATTTCCCGCGTAACTTTGTAGGCCAACCGGCAGCAACAACAGTTTGCGATACACGTTTTGTCCATCAAGATAGTCACAGATGAACACAGCCGTTATGAATTGAGAAGCCGAAATGCAGTCGCCAGAAGTAAAAAAGCTAAAGCTAGGCTATAAACGGACTACACCACGGTCGCTCGACTTCAACGTCACCATCAACTCTTTCAGTTTTTACCTCACACCAATTTCCCAGAACGTTTGAGTTAGACTAGTTTATAAGAGCACAATTATAAGCATAATGAGGCTGTAAAGCGGTCTGGGCTTACCTTTTCGGCATGATGACGTTTAATTTCCAAGAGCCTTTGTAGTCCCATTTAGCCACTTTTTCAATACATGTAACATCTTAAAATACATCAGTATTATCCCACTCGTTAATTTTTTTTTTTTTATTATGTAGAATAAAACGTGAAAGCGTCTTAAAGGATTAGCTCGCTTTAAAATGAAAATTTCCTGATAATTTACTTCTGCCTACAAGCGTGACCTTTCTGACGTGATTACGCAATCCGTGGCGCGTCACAGAGCAGCGCAAGATGAGCACTTTAGTTTAAAGGAACACGCCGCCTTTTTGGGACTTTAGCTTATTCACCGTATCCCCCAGAGTTAGATAAATCCATACTTACCATTCTCTTCTCCGTCCATCCCATAACGCTGTCTGACACACCCACCTGCTAGCCTAGCTTAGCACTAAGACTGGAGGTAAACGGCTCCATCTAGCCTACTGCTCAATAGGTGACAAAATAACACCAACATTTTCCTATTTACATGTTGTGACGTGTACAGTTACATCATGTACTAAGACCGACGGAAAATGAAAAGTTGCATTTTTCTCGACCGATATGTCGGTAAATAAGCTAAAGTCCCAAAAAGTCGGCGTGTTCCTTTAAAAAGTATATACATTTTTATTGTATTTTTAGGAAATGACCCATAGATAAGACCCTATTCCTCAGATGGGATCGTGCAGAGCCCTTTGAAACGGCATTGTATAACGTACATTATATGGAGAAAAATCCTGAAATGTTTTCCTCAAAAAACTTTTCTTTTCCACTGAAGAAAGAAAGCCATGAACATCTTGGATGGCATGGGGGTGAGTAAAATATCAGGACATTTTCATTTTGAAGAGAACTAATCCTTTAAGCTGGTGTTCACCACATACCTTATTTCGGCTGTTTAACGAAAACCCCATAAAAAAAAAAAAAAAAATTGTAGAGTAAAGACAACAGAAACAGTTATTACATTTATTGCTTTAATAAACAACTTCAACATTACAAAAGACAACTCTCTCCCCTTGTTTGTATAATGTACAAATGCAACATCTCCTACAATATCTTAATCTTGATTTGGCCAGTTCACAAGGAACCATCTGTCTGAACTGCGTAGAATTCTGAAATAGTACATGTACATTGTGCAGACAGAAGCTCAGAACACCACGGCAGCAATACTTCTTCAGAGTCCTACTGTGAGGCGTATACAGGAAGATACTAATGGTGCATGACAGAAAACCATCTTCCAGATATTCAACATCACTCCCAGCCAGACTCCAACATTAATTGTTCAAATTTAACAAGCAACTTGCTGCAAGAGTAAAAGTGTACAACCTACTGATTTAAAAATCTGAGTGCCTTCACATAAGTAGTCAGAGGTATTTCATTTTCATTGGGATTTATGGGATTTATGAAGTGCTGTGCTCACTACTGCATGTAAGCTACTCAATTCAAATGAACTACACTTAGTAACTTGAAAGAATATATATATATATATATATATATATATATATATATATATATATATATATATATATATATATATATATATATAAAAACATTTTAACATAATAAAATAAATGAAAATTTACACTTTTTGCAATATTTATGATTCTCCAACAGAGCTTCAACATCTGTAGCCATTAAAAATGTTTTTAGCATGAAACAAATGGTGTAAAACAGAGGAGGGGTTGCACTTTTTGTCCAGTGTAAAATTAAATTCTCATAAAGTAAAACGCAAAAAGGAGGACATGTGATGTGAAACACTGAAGAGATTGAGTAGTGTGGGGAAAGAGTGCAAAAATTTAGTTTCCTGAGACTGCTCTAGATTAAATAAATTGTTGTCAGGCCTACAGTCGTGATGGCAAGCTTACCTAAAGTGCACATTAACACCAGTAACAGAAGGGGAAATAAATGACAGGCCAACAACACTGCAGCAATCCTTCTGCCCCATCGCCTCTGCATACTTGACCATTAAATGACCGTTAATAAATTAGTTGATTAACACATTTTACAAATCAAAAGTACTAACAATACAAAATTCTATTTCATAACACTACAAAAGAAACAATGTAAACATGAAAAAATGGGGGCACAACTGATATTGTTTAGGTCGGGAACAATTTACATCGCTCTAGTTTTAATCTTCCCGACCTGCTATTTATTTTCAGAGTGACTGCAAGAATGAATGTAACCAATCTTAGTTTGTTCTCATTCTGTGCTATCGACTTTCATATATTTCATGTACATAAATCAAGTGTTCTGTCAAACCATCAGTGGGAATGACATTTTTACAATTAAAGTACAATAATAATAATTTATTTTGCATTCAGCTTTATTATGTCCTTCATGTGACATTTTAAAGTGTTTTCTTTGCACATTCTTTTTCCAAAAACAGTTTGGAAGGTCAGTCATGCAGCTGAATGTCACTACCTTTGGTCTCAATGAGACATTTTCTCATATGTGCATTTATTTCTTTTAAAAAGCAGCACTCTGCAACAAACAGCATTTTAATGTACGGAAAAGAAAATCATCTAAAGCGATGACTTAAACTGTGGTACCGTGAAAGACAGGATTTTTTTTTGCGTGTAAAACTAACTCTAAAAGACTTTGTCTTTATATCTTGAGAAAAATAAAATAAGTAAATAAAAAAAAATAAAAAAATGAAACCTAAGAAACCTATGGGTTCTTCATAACACCCTATATGTCTGAAAACTTGGTGCTTTATTCATATTAAAAACTGTACAAAATAAACAAAAGGGCTTGTTGGTGTGGTTAAAAATCGAAACTTAGATAAATATACCTGGAACTCATTTTTCAGCCCTCTATTGGGCATGTCTACCTTTGGCTTGACTTAAGCAGGTTGGTAGGGCACACAGATCAGAGCAACACCGTTACAAAGCAGAGGACTCTGGGAAGGGCCCTGCAGGCGTGTCCACAGTGAGCGCTCTCATATCGATGTCTCTGCATCCACACATTTATCCCCCTGCTCATCTTCCACATTGATCTTAATGCTAGCCGTCTTCTCTTCACTGTAACATAAAGAAAAAAGATGAAGGGAAAATTAACTCAGTAAAATTCGTCTAGCACAATTTTCCTAAATGTTATCACGACCATACTAGCACATTAGATGAAGCACAAAAATAAATGTCAATCTGCAAAAGCACCAGCACACAAACTTTTCACAGGCATTCTTTTTAAACAATGGATAAAGGCCTGGTCACATGAAAACAAACGCGTCTAAACGGAACATATAAAAGTGTACAATTCACAAACAGTTGTTTGTGTGTATATTTATTTATTTATTTATTTATATATTATATATATATATATATATATATATATATATATATATATATATATATATAAAAATACACACACACATATTCAAAATCGCAGTAATAAAAACATTATTTTGTAAGTATATTATTATTATTACATTCATTATTTTACAAACAAGGCCCAATATATTATTTTAGTCTGTCATGCTGAAATAAATTAAATCTATATAATATAATTTAATATAAATATAATTTATTTAAAAATTATTAACCAAATAAGGTTTGACAACTAATAAGGCTTAATAACTTTTATAAATATACATAATATATACTTTTATAAAATACACAAAATTAAAAGTTTTTCTTTTTACAAACAAGGCAAAAGGTATTTTTTATTTCTTCAAAAATATATTTTTAATATATTTATATTCAATTATATATCCATTTCTATTTTGGCATGAAGGACTTAATACTGTACATTGAGCCTCATTTGTTAAAAATACTTAAATTATTCATAAACCCAGCATTACCCAAGTAGTTGCACTGAATCAAATGCAACTATATACATTAAAATGAAAATCTGAACCAACAGGCCTTTACTGTTTAAAATGTATACAAGGAAATTGAAGCAATGCATTGAAGCAATGACAGAAAAAGTATTATGATGTGAGAAGTCTTTTAAAAACAGGGATGAGGTTAGAGGAACAATGGCTACCTGGCACTAGGTTTCAATACTTTGGCACTGTCAGAGCTCATGGCAACAGATTTCCACACAGCAGTTTTGGCCATCTCATCAGATATGTTAACCACAGAGGGGTCAGTGCTGCAGAGAAGACACATCAGAGCACTTACGGCTGGTCGGCCACACTTGAACACACCCTTATCTTTTTTTTGTTCACCAGCACTGTGCTTGATGGCCATTTGATTAATAAAGCATGAAAACAAAATATCTTGTAGCAAAGACAAACTTTCCCAGCATAGACCCTGCATGTTATTTCAGAGGTGAGCATTTAATGTTGTCGTGATGATGTTCATAAGCAATATGTCATGTTAGTAATTGAAGCATGTTTGATTGAGTCATCTCTAGCAGCAGATAAGACAAAATATTACTTGCTCCCTTGCTGAAAGCTAAACATCAACCTCTGGAATTGGTTTTCATCTGCAAGGCCTGTCTATCTGATCTAGATTAGATAAAGTAACTATGAAAAGGGACACTAGGCAGATCTGAGACAAAATGGATGACCTTTCCAAGCTACTATTATTAGTACAAAAAATAATAAATCAATCCTTAGACTTTCAAAGCAAAATCCCATTCACAGGGCAACCTAAAACACAACTAGTGGTTTAATAATACCAGACTACACTACCGTTTAAAAATTTACATAACTTGACTTCAACTGTCATTTGAATGTTAAATAAAAAAGTCACTGCTCTAATAATAATGTAATGAGTTAGCCCTGTGAGTGAGCCCTGAGTAAAATGCTCTTGAAACCTGTTAGGTTTCCATGTCAATGAGCCTGTCAGTTGTCTGCCTAATTTTTTTTAGATATTGCTGAGCACTGGTTTACACTTCAATGTTGATTACTGAGCATTCAAGGTAAATCATAAGCAACAATCATCATCTGAAGATGTTCTGCATTGTGAAAGGATGAGTTGAATGAGTTGCATCTGTAGTTTTTTCACCACTGTTAACCAATACAAAGCTGTCAGAAGATTTTAACTCGTAACCATGCACTCACTCGGTGATGTGCAAAATACTCTGTGTTATTCAAATGTAAGTGATGATTAACACCGTGAGCTGGGGCAAATTCCAATCGGAGCATCCCTATGCAAAGTAAGGACTTTGGAGGGAACAGGGCGCTTCTCTTCTTCGGACCCTGCATGTAGTTACATTTCTTACCTATGAAACTTATTTAAACTTCATATGAAATGTATGAGAAAAATGTGTGCAATATAATCAACATACAAAACAACTTGAATTACTCTGTTCATACATGTTAACTCAAACTCTCCCACCATCTACCTTCAAAATGAATTGCGAGGTTTTGTCACCCTGGGTCACATGACCATAAACGATATAATTACTTGCTTTAGATGACCATTGCATATACCCTTCGCTAATAGACTTGTGGAAGGGCCCTTCATGAAGGGATTCAGTTTGTAACACCCCTACAAGTGCCGTCCTCTTCCTGAAGTGCCCTTCAAGGGTGCAAAAACACAGATTGGAATTCACCCCTGTAAAGAGGGAGTATGCAGGAACCAGAACACAAGCAGGCCTGCAAGTAGACAAAAGACCAACCACTCCACTCGCGTCTTCCTCATATGGAGGTGCTGGAGGCTACACTGTCAGATCTGTCTCAAAAGAAACATGTCAAAGCTTACTGAATGAGCCCTTGAATGAGGCCAACACAGGTTGTTTAAAAGAAACCCACATAAACAAATGCCTTAGTTCTTAAGTCACATACATAAAAATTTCATGTGATCTCTTTTATGCTGCACCTGTCACCAACCTGACTTTAAGGGTCTTCACAGGGATTTCCAGGTGATCACTACCATCATAGGGGATCTCTATTCTTCCTCTTACTTCCATCATGCGCTGTGCTTCCTGGGTAGACAGATTTTGACAAGAAAGGAGCTTATTATAAAAAACTATTAAAATGGCGGAGCTTCAGACATATTCTAAACCTGCCTATCATCAGAAGTAAAACAAAGCATATGAAGAGGTACAGGAGAGCCATCTTAATACATTTTCAGTGCAAATACTGATCAAGTACCTCTTTTTCTTTTTTCCTTTTGTCATCTTCCTTTTTCTTCTTGCTTTCTGGCATTAGGTCATCCAACCAGCTAAGCTCCCTCTTCGTAAAGCAGAAATCTAGAAGCTTCCGCACAAATACCAGAGCAAGAACCTACAGAAGATGAATGCAAGAACAGGAGTTAAAAAAAACAACATGCAACAATGCATGATGAGCAGTGCAATCTGAATGAAGATTAACATACACCAAAAAAAAAAAAAAAAAAAAATCCTTTCCCATTTCAAAATATAAACCACAGCATTCAAGACAATCCAAATTTTTGTGCTGATTTTTGGAGAAAATCTGCCATAAACTTGGTAAAATAGAGTTAAAGGGAGTGTACTGTGTATTAAACCCTGTAGCCGAGTATGTACTACATTTGCTTACATTTTTAATAAACATTTAAATTCAGAAAGCTATGCAAGTAATATGCAATACTGAGGTTATGCTGCATATATTCATGTCACTTCATTATGTGCCTTTTTCACACTGCAAGAAAAAAAAAAAAAAAAAAAGAAAGAAAAATCAACTATCTGATTATACACTACAAGATTTTACTGGATTACACTTAAACCTATTTCTCTACCCAAAAAGTCTAAAACCTTTTCTCAACTTCTAATGCCTATTAACAGGGCTCAGAGTGTGTGCGTTTCACATCAAAAATAGATGTGTGCTAACTGTAAAATGTATTTAGGAGCACGAGTGAGAATAAAATAAAAATTAAATATCTTAAAATGATTAAGACATTTGTGATATCATTTAACATGTCTTCAGTTTAAGGATAGAACATCAGCGATACAGCCTGATTATTAAACTTTGAAAGGCGATGATTTAATTAATTAACACGGATGAGCAGAAAGAGTAAAGGAGACTCGCTAAATGAAAATGCACATTAACTCTCTGACAGTAGATGGCGCTTATGGATGAGCAGAAATGCAGCCGTTACCCTGTAAACAAAGCAGGCTGCTCTGTTTTCTGTTTCTCAACAGTAAATACAATTTGGCTAAAAAATATCAAATACACAAAGGGCATGTTAATGCCAGATTTATAAGGTACCTACGAGTCAGTGAGATTTTGTTGTATTTTATATTTACCATCATAGGGAAGACCACCGCGGCAGCAGACGCTTTAATGACCCACAGCAGCACCAGGCAGGTGAGCTGAACTATTGTGAATATGTGAACCTTCCACAGCGGCACATATCTCAGGTAGATCAGGTCAGGCTGATGCTTTGCAGGCATCCCAAACAGCTTAATACGGTCAAAGAACTGCAGTGCAATGATTACACAAAGTCTTAGACTGAGTTGCCTTCATGAAAAAGACCATATTGTATTGAAATAAACTATTGTGAATATAAAAGTGCACTAACCTGTATGCCTCTGAGTGAGGACACACCCATGTAGAGGAACACTCCATACAACACGGGCATTGGTATAAACTATAGAAATAACAACAAAAAAGGGTGGGAAAAAACATACCCTTTAAAACCCTTTAAAGCCAGACATAAATAATAGTATGTTTTTTTTTTTTTTTTTTTAACCTTTAGACAAAATATTAAAAAAATAAACAAATACAATTTGCAAATACTGTGTTTTTATAGGAGTATTATATTTGATATATCAGGCTTTTACAGCTTATACAATATAGGAGAACGTGGAGCTTCAATTTAATTCACTTTTAATTTAATCAAATATAATACAGTAGTCTTTATATGATTAATATTTTTTCTGCACATTAAACTGAGCTTACCTTTAAAATAGATGTCATAAAGACAGAGAGACCCATAAGCACAAAGATCATGAGCCCAGTAACCCTCTGCTCACGGATACCCAGGAACTTGGGCTGCTCTCCCGGGGCCGAACACTCCGACTCCACCTTCAGGCTGTTGACGTGAGAGATGGAGAGGACAGTGGCAGCGACGAACCAGGGCAAGCCCATCACAGAACACACGCCGAGCATCACAGCCACCACCAAAAGGTCAAGATGATACCCACAGCCTTTCTGCAGCAGAACAGAACCATAAGCACCAGCACCGCTGCAGGGCTCTGATAGGCTGGATTAGGTGTTTAACTGACCTTGAGCTTGTGTTCTTTACGGTTGATGATGACAGCGGTGATCTGCTGATCCATGAAGATGAGGATGGTGCACAGGAGGGCAGGGATGGCTGCTGCTATCAATGTCCATGTGGGGTTATCTCCCAGAGGTGAGATCAGCCAGCCTCGACTCTTAGAGGTGGGCTACGGGACAGAAGAAAAACACTTTCACATTCATGTTCTTTTTATGATAAAACATAAAATGTAATTTATTAGGGATGCACAACTGTTGTGCCATATCGGTTATCAGCCTACATTTGAAACGGCTTTACTATTTTAGTCCATGCTCCTTTCTCCTATTTTTACATTTAGATTACCTTTGCAGTGATTTAAGGCTCAGTCACTTTTTAAAAGCACTAATAATTTAAATATTTTTTAAATCTCTGAATGAATATCCGTTTTCATACAGTACATTATGTTGTGATGCCTAAATTCACTTGTAATATTTAAAATGATTGATTTTAGTTTGAAGTGATTTCATTTTTTTATTTAGGCAACATTATCCCTATTTATTATTGGAATATTTTAGAGACACCAAGGCCAAAGTATCCAAGAAGCACATACTGATACTGTACACTACCATTCAAAAGTTTGGGGTTGGTAAGATTTCTTAAAATGTTTTTAAAAGAGTTTTTATGCTCACCAAAGCCGGTGCATTTATTTGAATACATTAAAAACAGTAAAATTGTGAAATGTTCAGTCTCACATGAACCCTTAAGAAATATTTATAATGCTCAAGAAACATTTTGTATCAATGTTGAAAACAGTTGTGCTGGTTAATATTTTTGTGGAATTTTTTTTCAGGATTCTTGGATGAATAGAAAGTTCAAAAGAACAGCATTTCAATCTTGACAACTCAGAAGAGTTTTAGCATGTTATTGAATATGGCAATGTTAATGTATTCGGTCTTGGCAGACTAGATCTGCTATGCTGCTGCTACAGTGCAAGTATGGACTTGCTACCGCTAATGGATACATAGACACGCTGCTGTGAACATATAAGATATGCTGCTTCTGCATAAACAGACATACATAAATCCTGTATCGGCAGGTGTAGCTGGGGGAGGTGGATGATTTCAGACAAACTCTGTAGGGCTAACCTATTGTTAAGCAAGCAATCCCATTGGCTGCAGGATCAACAGAGAGCAATCAGCTTGTGCCATGTGGTAATGATGCAGATTGCTTGTATTTAATGGACCTATCAGCCAGCAGTTTCATGAACTAGATATTTATTTGAAATCAAAATATTCTGTAACATTATAAATGTCTTTATTGTCTTTAAGCAATTTAATCTTTTAATCCATTTAATGTGTCCTTGCTGAATAAAAGTAATACATGATTAAAAAAATCTTACTGAACCCAAACTTAAACGTCATTAAAATGTTTAAAGCATTATTGATGACAATACTTGCATAAAAGTACAGCGACTGGTTCTAAGGCTTTATAGAAAAACATAGGTGGACAAGAGAGGTTAAAATCAATAGTCAAAGCCCAGCATGGTAACAGACAACAGAAACAGCTGGAGTGGTTTAGAGTCAACTACACCCTGCTTAGAGTGTTTTCTGTTTGTTTTGGGCTGCTTACAACAAATTTGACCATTTTGCCTCCATTCAAATGATGATACACTCATTGCAATTCTTTTACATAAAGATGCATAAAGTATCTGCTCTGAAAAATATTGATTACAACTTTTCTTAGTTAAATAAACATGGATCAAACTAGGAGGAGTGGGGAAAAAAAGGTCAAAAGTCCAAAAACCCTAAAACCAGCCAAACATGTTTTCTTGCATTGAGTTTAACAACTCATCAGATTGCAATGAACAAAAATAAATGAATATTAGAAAATTACATTTTTAGTACCTCAAAGGTATCTGGGACATGTAGTTTAGGAGAGGGGATGCCCACCAAGTAATCAACCAAAACCATAATCAAGATGGTTAGAAAAACTGCAAAGTCACTGATGGAAGAGCGGACCTGTAGAGGACGGAAACGAAATGTTAGAGTAAATGACACTATCGGCACATGATCAGGCAGAGGAATGACTCTACTAACCTTAGTGGGGAAATAGCGCTTAGTCTTGAACTGCTTGAGGAAGGATGACAGGAAGAACGTGGTGAAGAAGAGAATGACAGACCAGAACAATACATCAGGGATGTACGGGCCATTATGTCCACAAGCAGGACCCACAAACTCACCATGGAGTACCTTGCAATCCTTTAAAGAGAGAGAGAGAGAGAGAGAGAGAGAGAGAGAGAGAGACAGACAGAGAAATAATAGATTTAAATTTGATTTATTTATCTAGATAAATAACAATACAACAACAACGTAAAATTATAAATTGTCAAAAGATTAAAATCATTGGATAAAAAATATATATATGGTTGTAGATTAAAATCATTAAAAAAATATATATATATATATATATATATATATATATATATATATATATATATATATATATATATATATATATATATATATATATATATATATATATATATATATATATATATATATATATCTCATAATGGCCGGGTCATGGGCGGCCAAGGCTCATTGATGCACGTGGGGAGCGAAGGCTGCCCTGTGTGGTCCGATCAAACAGACGAGCTACTGTAGCTCAAATTGCTCAAGAAGTTAATGCTGGTTCTGATAGAAAGGTGCCAGAATACACAGTGCATCGCAGTTTGTTGTTGATGGGGCTGCATAGCCGCAGACCAGTCAGGGTGCAACATGAGCATCAGAACTGTACCACGGAGCAATGGAAGACGGTGGCCTGGTCTGATGAATCACGTTTTCTTTTACATCGCGTGGCTGGCCGGGTGCGTGTGTATCGTTTACCTGGGGAACACATGGCACCAGGAAGCAATATGGGAAGAAGGCAAGCCGGCGGAGGCAGTGTGATGCTTTGAGCAATGTTCTGCTAGGAAACCTTGGGTCCTGCCATCCATGTGGATGTTACTTTGACACGTATCACCTACCTAAGCATTGTTGCAGACCATGTACACCCTTTCATGGAAACGGTATTCCCTGGTGGCTGTGGCCTCTTTCAGCAGGATAATGTGCCCTGCCACAAAGCAAAAAATGGTTCAGGAATGGTTTGAGGAGCACAACAACGAGTTTGAGGTGTTGACTTGGCCTCCAAATTCCCCAGATCCCAATCTAATCGAGCATCTGTGGGATGTGCTAAACAAACAAGTCCGATCCATGGAGGCCCTACCTTGCAATTTACAGGATTTAAAGAATCTGCTGCTAACATCTTGGTGCCAGATACCACAGCAGGGGTCTAGTGAAGTCCATGCTTAGACAGGTCAGGGCTGTTTTGGCACCGAAAGGGGGACCAACACAATGTTAGGAAATCATTATGTTATGCCTGATCGGTGTATATAGTGTTGAATATGTAGGTGATATTTTAAACTTGTCGAGCTTTGTTGACCAAGAAATTCTATAGAACAAAAAATGAAAAGTATTTTGCTTTTAGTAAAAGTTCCATATGGATTCCATATGGCAACTGGACATCTATTCTGATGTCTTTTGAAATTGGACAGAAAACAATGAAACATTTTAATTGTTAAGTAAATGCGTTAACGCCGTTAATAGTATTTCTACTCATAAGTTAACATGTTAAAAGACACTTCAGCTGTAGTCTGAATAATGAAATGCATACTTTCACATTAAGCTCACTCCAGCTAATGGTCTCAGGAGTAAACCCTGACTGATTCCATGCCTGTACCATCTCCTCTGTGGTATTGGATGGAGGTGAACACTGACATCTGGGAGGACAAAAATGAAGAATTAAGACGACAAGTTTATTTTTAATCAATCCTCTGAATATATGATCCATTTAAACACCAAGTTAAATACTTCCTTACGTGTAAAATGTGAGGTTGTCCAAATTGTCATGCATGTTGAAAGGGTACATATCCCCCAGTTGGAAGAGTTTCTCCAAGGCCTCGTAGATGAAAATGATGCAGATGAGAGCAGCGAAGGCTTCCTCTGTGAATCTCGTTATATAACACACCAGAGAGCTGGCATCTGTGGCAACCAGCACAAGGCACAAGAATGCCGTCCACAAGCCAATGCTAGTGCGCAGAGGGAGGTAGGACAGACCGTAGTCACTGAAGAGAGACAAAGAGACATGTTATATATTGCTCTGGATAAAAGCATCTGCTTAATGAAGAAATATAAATATCATATACTGGATTATTCATATAATCAGCAATGTGTTTTTTTAAACTTCAATACAGAACCAAGAACCAAGCCAAGCAAATAATGCATTTTTATATTTGCATTGCTGCACAAAAAACCTGCTTCAAATGGTAGAATTAAAAGTAGGATTAAAATAAGGCTATGCAGATCTTAAATGTGTCTTGTATCTCCAGAGTGCTGCGCCAACTCTTTTCTGCACCAATAGATGGCGCCATGGTATGTATGGTTTAAAAATCAGCCTATCCTAAGAGTAAACAATATCTGACATCTGAACAAAGTTGTATTTACTGTAACTTTTTAAATGGGTAGCTGATGAAATGTCAAGCAATGAGTGCACTATCATGCCATACTTTGCTACCATAAGCAAAAAACTGTATACAATAATTTGTTACAAGCCAATAATATATTTAAATAAATACAAATCTATTTTATAAATAGTTAAAATATAGTCACTAACTGCCCCAATAAGTCACTAACTGCCCCAGTTTCTCAGCACACATTCTAAAATATGAGATTAATGAAGTACAGAATAAGGACCGTTGTGACACTATTGAAAGCGAGTCTCTCTCACCTGCAAAACTTAAAAAGAATTTTCTCAAAAACTAGAACTGGCCCAGTGCTGCCCAGGATAGTGAGAGGCTGACCAGAAAACAGAGAGAAGGCCACACCGGTCAGTGAAGCTCCAAACAGAGACTCAATGGCACTCTAAAACAAACACAGACAAAAGGACTGTCATCAAACTGTGGGAGAGTTTCAAGCAAAGAAAACAGCATTCTGTGGAGGTAGAAATTAAATATTTAAGGCACAGGGAAGGGCTTCGCTTAGAGCTTTAATCCTCCATTGATCTTTCCAAGTCTACAAGTCTGACTCACTATGTTGTTTTTGGTGGCTTCCCCCAGAAGGCCTCCGAAGGTGATGACGGGGGACATGCAGGCACAATAGAGGAAAAGGATGGAAGCTAAACACTGCAGGCTGAAAGCATCCTTCACATCGCTCCAGTAAAACGGAGCTTTCCGCCTCACATCTAGCACCAGACCACCGAATATCCTGTGTGAAAAGGGAACAAAAATTTAAGGAATAGCAAAAAAAAAAAAAAAAAAAAATCAACCAGGTTATATTTACAAAAACAGTGAGTTAAATAAACAATAATTTGAATGTCAACAAACAACAACAATAATAATAATAATAATAGTTGTTTATTTATATGTATGCATACACTCAATTATAATAAAATAGAAAATAAGCATCACTGCTGGTTATGACAGTGGAGGTAACTACTGTCATGATATTAGATTTTTCACACCACGGTTATTGTGGCCAAAAGAATTCACAATATCGATATATCGTGATATCTATAGAAACCTTGCGGGGGAAAAGTTATCAAATTAATTTTTACTTTATTTATTTTGTTTTTCGTTTTTACCCAACATAATTGGATACTGATAAACACAGGGCACATGCATCTTCTTTGAAGCTTCCAATGAAATGAAAAGAGAGAAAATACTGCCCAAGTTCAACAGTAGCCTATGAATAAATATTGATATCAAAACTGATACTTCAATCTGTAACTTGAGTTTAATGTAGCAATGTGGTTGCACAGTTTTTATAGATCAGTTTTAATCATGTAATGGATTTGAAAAAAAAAAAAAAAAAAAAAAAAGTGCTACGAACAGGCTGTATTGGCCATGACTAGATTGCAAATACAAATACAAAAATATACATTATGTAAAAAGACATTAATTAATTAAAAGAAACCATGAGATGCACTGCACTGGTGGAAACAACACAAGACCACGCTACCACGACTGTCAAGACTGGCTCTGACTGGTGTTTAGAGTCCGCGCCAGCAGTAGCGCGCGTTCCTTCAGCGATTTGTTTTATATCTATTGATTTTATTATAGGCAAGACAAGTCAAGTGTTGATTTGAGAGACTAAATTGATCAAACGTGTGGTTAACTCACTGTCGGCGGCTCGCCACTTGGTCACTTTAAAAAACAAAAACTTTAATTTAACAAACAAAAATTGCTCCAAACTTTTTTTCTAAATTAACTTAATAAAGAAACGAAACAAAATATTAAAAGGATAATACTTTGACATTAAAAACAAAGCTGAACTATTTTTATGGCTGCAACAGTCTGTAATAGGGAGGGAGAAAAAAAGAAAAGAAAAAAAATTCCCGGGCTCCAGTCGGACTCGGGATACAGTATTTATGTGTCATGTTATCATAAGAGTCCTATTAACTTTAAATATCGTGGCTATCGTCAATACCGGTATATTGCCACACCCTAAATTAACACGATGTCGACATTTCATGCTTTGAATATCACGGTTATCGCCAATACCAGTATACTGCGACACCCCTAATGTAAAGTCACTACATTAATGAAAATAAAATTATGAAATACATTTGAAAATGATATAAGGGCTTCTCATTTTGTTCTAATGGCTGTTTGGGTGTGCTGTATTTTCAGAACGCTTTGGGGCTCTTAAAACACATCTTAATGGACTGCTCTCTTACACAACAGTCTCTGGCCAGCCACTCAAGCTGCACATCAAAGGAGTGGCGCCACTGTTAAATATACTCTTTAATAGCCTTCAATACCTCAGACATGAAAGGCTTAGAAAATTTGCACCATAAAAACATTTTTACCCCCCTCCACCTAATGCGCGTTTAATAAGATCCTCCTTCATCAAAAGAGACTTAAGTAAATCCAACATTACCCCCTTCTCTCTCTCTCTCTCTCTCTCTCTCTCTCTCCCTAACACTGTGTTCAGCAGGGTTCAGCTTTGAAAATGCATTCATCCCCATGTCCTTAAAGTCCAGATACCTTAATGGCTCAATGCAAGAGCACAACACGTCTAAGTATGTAATTTATATAAACCCACCAGCCATATCTAGGGCATGTTATATTATATTATATTATATTATATTATATTATATTATATTATATTATATTATATTATATTTATATAAAATGTTGAGCCTCATATGAATCCAAAAACATAAATACTTTTATTGACAAACTCATAAATAATATGGGTGATGTATGTAAAAGTATATGCTGTATGTAAATGGTGGAGATTAGACTAGCTCTGACCGTCCTGTCCTCTTGAGTTCAGGTCCAGTGTGGTGTTCCTCTTCATTAATAATCTCTGATAGTGGAGCAGAGCCATTTGGCATGGAAGGCATCTTTCTCTTCTCCTGCAGCCATGAAATTGAAACAACAAAATGTAAGAGGCCAAAAGGAGCCACAACAGCACCCTGTTAACCCTGTGGCTCATGGCTGGCTTCTTGCAGAGATTAAACCAACAACCTTCTAGTTACCACTTCAGAGCCATGAAGACGATTACCTGAGATGGGACGCTCTTTGGCGGCTCAATTCGTATCGTGGGGTCCCATTCTCCTGGAGGCAGCACTGTTACCTGGTCCAAGAACTCATCTATGCCGGACAGAAGGTCATTCCTGTCTTTGGCTTTGTACGCTACATCATGAAAGATCTGTCATGGTGTTAGAGAAGACATGAACATGCTATTATGCAGACGTAATGGAACTGCTGCAATCTCAAATTTATGATTATGAGTAAAGACAGTCTGAGTGTCTTTACCACATATAAGTGCCACAGCGCTTTGAGGCGCCCGAGTTCAAGTCCCGGCTCGTGGTTAATTACAAAAAAAAAAAAAAAAAAAAAAAAAAAGGTTTAACCAAAAAAAAAAAAAACTTACATTTATGCTGCATTCACGCCATGTCATAATTACAGTAAATAAAGCTCTGTATCGCTTGATCTCATACAACTGATCGGTCTGCACAGCGCCACTTTAAGTCGACCACACCTTAAATCTGCAGTGATCAGGTGGTATAGCAACCATGTGGTACAAGTTCTACAAGCATGTGAAGGACTTTCAGTTCAGAATTGTTAGGGTAATTACGACATGGCATGAACACACCTTATCTTTACAAAAAAATGTCCATGCAAGATGCAAAGGTTGTAAATATTAGACATGCCCTACAACTTTAACATATTATTGAATGGACAGTACTTTATCTCTTACAGCATTGCATTCACTCAAATAAAATTATATTTACATTTATGCATTAGACAGATACTTGCATTGTAATCAAGGTATACATTTTTCAGTTCATGTATTCTCTGGGAATTGAACCCACATGCACTTCTCTTGGAGCTACAGGAATGCAGACTAAGAAATATAGCCTTGTTTAAAATAGATATCTCACCTCATCTGTCATTAAGGTAGCTATAGACCTGCCAATCTCGTGGTATTGGCCCCCTTTACCGAAAGGTCCCAACAGCAAGAAGAGAAATCTGTAAATAAGTTGAGGAAATAAATAAAACTGCAGGAAAAGGTTGCACAAAAGGCTTCACATACTATGCCAACCATAATAAGTCTCCCTAGGGTACAAGGGGTGTTATTTGCATTTATGTATATGCAAGTCATGTTTTCAGGGGTGCTTGAGCGCTACCTTGTTGGAACAGGAACTTCAGTCAGTCCAGTGAGAAGAACAGCAGGTGAGAGACGGATGAAGGCAATGATTGGACGCTCAAGGAAATCAACTTCCCCCACCAAAACATTTGAAGCCTCAGCGCCTGGAGGAATTTTCTTCATGAAATTCATGTCCACCTTAAGAGTACAGATAAGTAGAAGGTACAGATAAGAAGAAGATCAGGTACATAGTGCTGACCTTAGACGTTCATGTGTTTTTATTCGTGAACCTCATAAAGTTGGAGTAATGCTGCCTTCACCTGCTATCGAGATTATCGTAAATATGAGTTTCCTAGTTAAAAATTGGACATGAATGACCTCTCAAGTCATATTCACCACTGGGAAGCTCAGGGATCATTTTGATGCCCAAGTTCCCGAGTTGGGCATGCCATAAACTTTAAACATGGCAGAGGGGAGAACGATTACTGCTGTGACTGGTATTCTACATTGCCTTGTTTTGTCATTAAAGTAGTGTATATTTACATGTATGAATAATCATTTGAAGCACAGTTTTATACATGAAATTCCAGAATTGTCAGCAAGCTGACTATCTAGATCGTGTGTGAATGTTTATATGGTTGTCAATGAATGGGACACTAAATATATCCTTTGGCTTTAAGATTTTTTTCAATGAACAGCCAGAAATAAACCTGGTCTCCTCCATGATTCCTGTTCTTTATGACAACAAAGCACTTAAATGTGATGAGCTTGTAATCACAATTTAAGAAGTGGGAAATTTCCGACAGCACGTGAAGGCAGCATAAAGCCCAAAGTATACAGGGACGGTCACACTACACATTTTGTTCCACTGACTTCCAATCATACACATGCGAATGCGTCAGACCGGAAACGCATGCTCATGCGAAAACAAAGCCATTGAAGGCAAGCCTGCAGAGTTAGCAAAAAAAAAAAAAAAAAAAAAAGTAACGCCTGTTAAAACCGCAGTCAAACTACAGTTTTGGGGTGCATTGAACGCAAAGGGACACCCTTCTGAAACCTAAAATGACGAATGGGAAACCCTGGGGTCTCACGGAAATACTCTGACCTGCGCATTCTCATCACATGAAGACGTGTGACCAGTAGAAGATCGATACGTCATGATGTGACCTCTTGGCTGAATTAAAAGAATGTAAATTTTTGCAGTCAAGTCGAGTAGATAAGTAGTTAAGTTGTAAGTGTTTACATTTTTAATGTATTACTATACTTTAGTATACTTTGGGCTTTAAACCACATTCCACAGTATAACAAAAACCGGACCGGTAAATCACTAGTCTAGTCAAGATGATGGGGTTTTCCAGTAATCATGCAATAATTCTTCAGGAAATAAATTTCTGCCAAACTCTGGTTAAGCTAGTTTAACATGGTTAGCAATGACACTTCACATGGACTATGAAACACAGACAAAAATAAATCTTGAGAAACAATTCTATGATAAACCATTGACAATGAAAAGCAACAATTACACAACCAGATAATATATAAGACCACTGACACATGAGAGAAAAGTGATATTTCACAATCCACAGGACAGCAGAACGTAGACCAGTTCAGTCTGGAGAAATGTTTTTTCTCTTAGCAAGTCACGTTTTTCTAACCAGGATCAGTATTCACGGGAAGATGTCACCTAACTCCTAACAAAATAGGACATCATCTGAAGTTCAGGATCAATTGCAGAATCAAAATAAGCTATCAAATAAACCCAGGTGCTTTTAACACCCAAAGAATGTTGTCTAACTTATTCCAAGACAAGTGGATATTCGTTGAAAAACAGGTTTCAATCCCATTTCAGTTTAGGGTTTCAGTGTTATTTTGAAACAAAACTGTCATAATGAAACAATGACCGTGAGAACATGTTTAAACAAATACTTTACTAAGTTTCAATAGCAACTTCAAGTAGAGATCACAGATATTGACTCACTTTCTTTGTCACTTTGTGTCACTGGCTACAATAGCTGCAAAACAATTCAGCATTGTCTCAAAAAAAAAAAAAAAAAAAAAACATTTTAAATATTTAGTGAATACAAGCAAGTAAATAAATGTGAAGTAAAAACTAATTTCAACTCATTTGCAACAAAATAATATTGAAGACATTTTAAGATAAGCTTATTATCTTATCACTTTAAGATAAGCTTGTTAAGATAAATTCTTAACATTATTAATGCATTCTATTCTAATTATTCTAGGTTCTAGGTTTATAGCATGCATTAATCTACCATAGATGTATTTTGAAGAAGAACATAAATTAACAATGAACAGTTTAAATTTTAAAACACTATTTTGGACCGTGTTAACATCCCACTAGAATATTGTAAACAAAATGACAGCCTGTCTGAAGGTCCCATATTAAGGACACAGATTTAGGCAGAACCATTGTGAAGTACTGCAACATCAAAACAGAAACACTGTTCCTGTGTCACGATTCACCAGAGAGAGTGCCTGTGATTACAACCTGAGAGCACTCCATCCCGGACTGTCATTCCATCAAAGACTACATTACCCCATATCCTTTGCCCAGAGTCATCTCACTCATTGTTTACACCTGTGTCTCATTACCCTGTTTACCTCACCCTAAATAAACCATGTTCACCTTGTCATTCACAGCGAAGTATTGTTTAGTGTAAACACTGCAATTCTAAGCATTCTCCCTGGTTTCTTGTCTTCTGGTTTTTGGATTACTTGCCTGTGTTCCCTGCCTTGTTGTGTTTGTTTGTTTGGACTGCCTGCCTGTTAATTGACCCATTGCATGTACTCTTGACTGCGATTGTGGAATACCCACCAATAAATCTGCATTTGGATGCTCAACCTTTGAGTCTCGGAGCAGTATCGTTACAGCAGGACACTTCAAACATAATTTATCACGACACACAGTACAGTAATCAAAACATGGTTAACCACTCAAGAAGACATCACAGAAGACCAGAGGCACAAACACAACCTCATGAAGCACTCGATGACGACACACTGGAAGACAGTTATAATGATGTAGACTTACTGTAGGCCTTTTGCTGCCCCTTCCCAGAGAGCTGCAACTACAGTGAAAAGAGGTTTGGCTGTCCTGATACCAACCAGACAGACATGGAGAATGTTCAGTGTTCTGAATATATCTGTCATCTTGCCATGAGACTTCTTGTTCAGAACCATCTCATGCCTTTAAACAGGTAATTTGATGCATTTTAAAAATGCTATAAAGATTTTGCCCTGAGGTCCACAATCTTTTTGCACCATCGTCAAAACAAATTTGTCCTCTATCTTTCACTTATAACCGTGAAAAGCCTGAATTATACTGTGACATTTAAACAAAGTTAGTGGTGAAAACAATCCCCTCTGAAACGGTTAGGAGCTGATATGGAATTTTGCATGATATTGATTAATTGATCATTATTTATATTTTAAAGCAGATAACAAGATAATGGTCATTCTCTGAGACTAATAATAATAAATAATAATAAAAATAAAAACCTAGGGCAAAAATGTTTGGAAAAAAAAAAAAAAAATCCAATTGTGATTATACTGATAAAAACATTGATTTAAATTGTGATTTTTTTATGCGTTTTTAAGAGCTCCAGGTTTGCTATATGGTTGCACAAAATATTGTGATTAATATTTATTATTATTATTAAATAAATCTCACTACTGTAATAATACTATTGTATTTAAAATAAAAATAGAGTATTTAATAAAAATTATTTATAGTACAACTGTAAAATTACAATACTAATATTTAAGTCTTAATTTCATTTCAAAAGTTAAACCATAATGCTTTTATTTTGGCTGAAAACCACAGGAACCCTTAAAGCTATTTTCCTCTTGTTTCATCCCACCAGGTCCCCCAAAAAAGATTTGTAATGAGAAGCTGGAGAAATGGTTGGCACATGTTGCATTCCCAAATTAACACAGTGCCACAATTCACTCTGAAACGCACAGCGCATATATTTATTAACATAAAATCGCAGTCATGTTACAATTTTATTTTGATTACTGTTCAGCCCTAAGAAACCATTCACCTTAAAAGTTCAAAAGTGCTTCAAATTACACAAAACATCATTCACAGTGCTTTTAAATATTAAAACAGGTAAACAATCTTTCTTATCCCACAATTATTTAACATACAGGCATACTATGAATCACAGGAATTAAGAAATTATACATGCCATGGTCTAGTTTCTTTTATAAGAGTTAAATGACAATAGGTAGGTGAACTGGAAAAAAGTGGGTCTCATGATCATCTGGAATTTTTTTTTAATTGCATGGATTTAATATTGTGTAATATAAATAATCTTGGCAGCCTCTGGTCACTGTGCACTTTAGTAGCATGGAAAATAGCATGAACATTCCTGTCCAAGACCTTCTATTATGCTCCAAAGCCAAGAGAAAACATGAGGAGAAAATGATGACAAATGTCATTTTTGTTGAACTATTCCTTTAAGTGATGCCTATCCACAACGTTTACAGCAGGATGTGTTGCAGAGAAAGCTCACCTTACTAAAGTCCACAGTGCTGTTTTCTCGGCTGCCACCAGCGCCATTCATTCGGCTTTCACTGGGCTTACTGTTCTCCAGGCTTCCTGGGGCCGACTGGGGAGATGCAAGGAGACCTGATGGGATGAGAAAAGAGGAAAGTGGTGGAGGACAGTGTTAGATGTGTGTTTGTGACTCAGAGCTTTATGCTGGGAAGGTTAACTGCACACTCATTGTGTGGTCTAGAGTGTGAACATGCAGAGCAGGTCACATGCTTTCTGGATAACATCACACAACACTGTGTACGCTCATGGATGCTATGCTGCAAGGCTGAATTTCAAACATTAGAAAGTGGTCTTTAAGATTTTCCAACCCACAGATTTTGTTGGATAGAAATCAAACTATCCATTTTTTATGGAATGACAGGACGAGTTCATTTGAGGAGAGCATTAAGCAAACTGTTCCTGGCTTCTGTGTGAGGATTTTAGCTTCACACAGCAGAGTGATCGAAAACCCTCTCCCAATATCCATAAAGAGGCACTGTAAAACTGTGTAGGCCTGGGATGACATTTCGTGGAAACAAGCTGTCCTGCTATCTGAGCCTGCCGCTTGACGTCATGCAAACTTAAAAATAAAGGGAGCAAAAAGACCCTCCTTCTATGGCCTTCCCTGTAAACACATGGAATGGACAAATCAGTCATCGCAATTGTTTAATGTTACTGCCTCCTTGCTATGGCCTGGTCAGGCACTCAGAATGGAAGTTTGTGAGCACGCAAGCTGCTCACTCTGCCAACATGAATGCAGCAATGTACAACGTGGAACAACTCCATGACATCACCCACTCCCATTTCAACAGGCTCAGTTTACACTTCTGGAGTTAAGTGTATTCCAAGAGGCCAATGACAAAGTGTCACAGGAAACATTCTGCTCCTCAGCATGACATCATTTAGTAACAACAGTGAGGTACTACCAACCTTCATAGGTATGCTTAATTTGTGGTGATTTGTTTTATTGATCTGGTTTCTTGTGTGCATATGCCCCAGTAGCTAGAGCAAAAACCTGTGCCCTCATCGATTGTGGAAGACCTTTAACAAACCCAGACAGTAGTATTAATAATAAAAATAAAGTTCCCATAAGCTTGCATTGCAAGTCACACAGTGGTATTTAGAAAAGGTTTTGAGAAAATGTCTAGCATAATTGGGGTGATCATTAAATACAAAATATAGGATGATCACCCCAATTATGCTAGACATTTTCTCAAAAACTTGTGAGATGCAAATATAAATAGCTTTTAAGGCCACTGTACTTCATGACATTGAAGAATGCTTAAATAGTCTAAAAAAACTCAACAGAGTTATAAAACATCAAAGAGAACACTAATATCTGAACCACTGTATGAGAATTGCAGGTGCTGTTACTGGATGTTCAGTATGCATGCGTGTATTATCAGGGAAAGATAAAACTCTCCTTAAAACATCTGATTGACTGTACATGGTGAAACTCGAAAAAAGTGGGGACACAAAGCCATTGAAATACTTATCAGGGTGACAGAGGGAAGATTGTGACTGAGACAGGTCAGAAAGAGACAGGAAAGAATGAGAGAGAGTGTTGGAGGTAATGTGTTGAAAATAGCATGCATTACATAGATTGTTTTGGATGTGTTTTTCTTTCTTTTTCCCCAAAAATAAAAATAATTTACTGATAAATACAATTGATTTTCATATATGACCCCAGATTTGGGTTTATAATTAATGAAAAATGTATATAAATATTTTATGGTTAAAATTTAAGCCTATGTATAAACACACACACACACACACGTGCAATTTTCCTGCTGAAGTTTGAGTTTAGCGAGCTGTTGGTGAGAGATTTCAGGTTTACATTTACATTATTCATTTTATATTATACAATATTTTTCTTTCCAAAAAAACAAACCTACATTACTGTTCAATAGTTTGGGGTCAGTAAGTTTTTTTAATCTTTTAAAAGAAGTCTCTTAAGCTCACAAAGTCTGCATTTATTTGATAAAAAATACAGAATAAACAGTTATATTGTTTTTTTATTTTATTTTATTATGGTTTAAAATATAATTTAACTGACGGCAAAGCTGAATTCGAGTCATTAATAGTGTCACATGATCCTTCAGAAATCATTCTTTGATGAATAGAAATAATTTTTTTTTTTTTTTTTTTTTTTAAAAGCATTGATAATTTGAGCAACATAATGCAGCCATGCTGAATTCAATTATTGAGTATTGAGTATTCAATTGAGTATTCAATTATTTAAAAAAAAAAAGTCTAAAAATGTACAATAGTAGTGTATGTCATATGTGCCATAATTGAAAACAGAATACTCAAAATGCCCATCGCTACTTAGGCGACACAGTTTAGCACATTAATTTCTTACCTAATGTAATTAGTTTAATGGACTCAAACACTCATGACAAATATAAAAAGAGTGAGAGGCTGAGCAAATGTATCATGCAGGAGACACATCATGCTGATGGGCTGGATATTTGCCTGACTGCGGTAGGGGCAATAGCTGTGCCAGCCTGGCCGGGTCATGAACCACCTTCTCATCCTGAGTGGTGAAAGACCGTGACTGCGGTTCCTCCTCCTCCTCGGGCGGGAACACCACGACCTCTGGAATGTCCTCTCTCTCTCCCCGTGCCACCAGCAGTTCGGGCCCCTGCTGAGAGGGTCCTGGGGAGCGGAGAGATGAAGAAGCGCGGTGGGCGGTAGGGGGTGTGTTTTGAGGGGTGGCGGAAGGGGAGCCGTTGGGGGTGGCGGAAGGGGTGGAGTTGGCACTGGGCAGAAGATGGTTGAGAATGATGGAGGAACGGGAACCGCGGAAATCTCTGGAGGGACGGCGCGAGCTGGGGGGAGTGGAGGTGGAGTAGGAGCGTCTAAGGAGGGACAGACGGGAGGCAGAGAGACCCTCCCCTGATGCAGGAGATCAAAGGATGAGGAAAAGTATGAAGAGAGGAAAACAAATTAAACACACTGCAGATGGAATAAAATAACATTGTTGAATAAAATAAAAGCAAAAATGTTGAGATGAGAGAGTTGGGAAGGTTAGAATGGAATGAGGAAGTGAGATGGTAGCAAGAACGGAAAGTGCAAATCAGTCACGATTCAAAACCCAGAGACATGACCATCACACACTGATCATCATTTTAATAAACTAATAGACTAGCTTGTTTTTTGTTGTAAACCATCACAGAACCCACACTCAACTCTGAGAATCAGAGCTAGGCCTGTTTCACAGAAACAGCAGAGAACAGAGCCTAGTTTTGTCTGCCAAGTTTGAAGTTAGTTCCAAATATGCCATGACACGAACATGCAGCATCCATATGATCCAAGCAGTTTAAAAAAAATTATTTTGGTGTTTGAGATCTTCTAAGCGTAAATCTCCATTTCTATGCAAGTACACTACCGTTCAAAAGTTATGGGGTCAGTAACTTTATATTAATAAATGAATATTTAAATTTAGCAAGGATGCATTAAATTGATAAAAAGTAAAAGCAGAGATCCATTTCATATAAATGCTGTTCTTTTAAACGTTATATTTATCAAAGAATCCTGAATTTTTTTTTTTTTTTTTTTTTTTTTTTTTACAATATTTCATAATATTACTTTTTACTATATATTTTAATGAAAGCCTTGGTGGAGCATGAGAATACTGTCAAAAATAATTTTTAAAATCCTACCGACCCCAAACTTTTAAATGGTACATGATGTCACTACTCATGAAAATTAGATGTCAAGACGATAGAAATAAATACATTTTTATAAAATATAATTAAATATATAAATGTACCATAATAACCCATAATTATTTTCTGTATAACGCCATTCTGTCACGCAGCTGGTTCAAGCATTTCTTGTGGAACAGGCCTTGACAATGACAACACCATCCCTTTAGCTCTTCATTGAGAAAGTTTTTGGAGTGAGTAAAGATAGGAAATGCAACCAACACAGCACACAGTGATGGCCTGAAATCAGTCAATGAAATGCGCCATGCACTTCACAGTCCAATTCAATGCTTTTAACACTGAAGGAACAGATACACTCCCTGTCACATACACTCCCTGCCGGGTATCTTTAATATCTGCTGTCCACAGGCACAAGGACCCTATGCACACTTACTTTCCTCCATTTCTTGTTTTTGAGTGGGAACAAAGGATCAGTAAGTAGTGGATTTAAGAGAATCTAATTCTTTTGAGTAAATATTAGAAAGAAAGTCAAGCACAGCAAAAAGTCTCACCATTCCTCTCAAGCAAGTGCGGGTCTGAATGTTTCTTGCCTATGTCGGCGAAGGAGCGTACGAGCGGGATGCGATTGCTGAGCTTCTTCTCATTCTGGTGGTGATGTCTCTTCATCATGGCTTCACGCACCTTCTCCCTCAAACTCTCATCCAGCTGCTCGGATGCCACCATGTTGTCCAATACCATGTCTGGGAGCAGAAAGAGACCTTCATTTTTTTAGACGTTCATTGTGTTCATGCTGAGATATGAGGGTTTATCTAACAGCCAAATGTTACCTGCTATCTCCTCAATGGTGTTTGCTCTCATGTCCAGCATGACTGTGCCATTGAGAATGCAGCTCCGTAACTCAAACAGGCTGTGTAGGGAAAGCGTGGCGACATAGGGCTTACTCCACCGTTCTCCTCCATCCTCTACGTCCTCCTCAAACTTCAACCATCTGCAACAAAAAAGATTTGATGTTGACCAAGTATTTTGACACTTTCCGGTGGACAATTGTTCAGGTTGTCCATGGTTTATGTAATGAACTACACCTTGTGGTGAACTTGAGAGGAAATTACATCATACAAAACTACCTTTTTGAGTCCTTTTAAAGTCTTTGTAAAAATGGCTACGAAAAGTGTTCTGATAAAAGGTCTAGCATTATGTTGTTAGCAGATGCCACTTGGTTTGATATTTTGTGTTTAAATACAACAACTTTCAGACGCTTTTTTTAGGACCAAAGCTGAAGTCCATGTCTAGAGAACAGGGTGGACACTGGTTAATATAATGGGGCATATAAAATATAATATAACAAATATAATAAACAAAATGAATACAACATTTCTGAAATTACATGCATTTTATCATATTCATACTTAATTTACTAAAAAAAAAATGCACATTATCCATTGACAACTTTTTGGAACTGTTTGGAACTTTTAACTGTTGGTGCTGTTAATCAGCAAATAATGTCAAAATGGCCCTTTATTATGCAGTGACTAAATTAAATAAAAAATAATGAAATTATATGTTGCAATAAATAAAATACAATGTAGCAACAAATAAATAAGGCATGAATATTTTTTCCATGTAATAACATGAAAAAGGAGATGAAGCCACCTGAAATATGCCTTAATGAAAAGCTTCATGAAATACTGAAATAATCACAAAATAACTGAATACATAATTAAACGTTTCAAATCAATAAATTAATCTAAAACCCATTTCATGCCTTATTAATTTTAATTCCCACACTATTCCATGACGTATTTAATAATTAACTTCATTATATATTTATTTAATTTAGTGTTAAAATCACTCTAAAATTATCAGCCAATTATTAATTTTGGCCAATATATATAGTGTAGCAATTTACAATAAACCAGTACACACAAGAACACCCAAAACACACACTTTATTTTGGGTCCTCACCTGGCTGTCTCTTTCCACTCGTAAGCATTTCCATCACGGAAGGACAGCTCGTCGAGCTCAGTGAAGAGGTCATGAGGAATGTGTTCCTCATCATCATCCTCAGTGCCGAGGATAAACTGGACCCTCTGTGAGGGAGTGTCTGCAGCCATGAGTGAGAGAGGCCAAAGAGTCAAGATACTTAGACAATTACACAGGAATAAACAGGAAATGAATACCATTTTTTCATGAAAATTAGCTGCATAGAGACATTCTAGACTGTTATTCTTACCGTATGATGGTGATTCTCTCCCGTCCTCTCGCTCAGACCCTCTGTCCTTCCTTTTGCGATGGTGCTTGTGCCCACGGTGGCGATGTCTACGTCTGCTTTGTCTTCCTAAAGGTACATGTACGCCCACGTAAACTGCCCTGTGACCTATAAAGAGAAAGACTTTATCCACCTGTCCGGTAGTGCATGTGAGAGGAGGCCCTTTTAAGGTCCATTATGGACAAGAATAAGAAGAGATCAAATACAACATACAAACAGTGTTCCAGACACACAAGCTGAATTATTCATTGTCTGAAATGCCTATCTTAGAAGCAAGCACTTCCTGAAACACATTTCAATGCCCAAAAACAAAAATGCTGTCAACAAACTGCAAACAAATCCACAATGGTGCACAAGATCTACCCAAAGCACATGGACTCCATCCACTAATACTAAGCACAGGTTTATATCTTATTGGTGTGTGTAAAGGCATAGTATTTTGTATAAAAAAATTTTTTTTTTAAAACTTAAAAATATACTTTTATATATATTTTTTTTTAACATTTTAAATGCTATGAGCACATTTAAGTGTCACAATATTCTAATATTCTGATGCTTTGGCTTGATTTTTAAGAAACAAAATGTCTCTTTTCATTGTTATGCGGACGACACGCAGATTTTTTTCTACCATTGAAACAGAATGACAAAAATGCCCTAACTCCTCTTTTACCCTGTCTAAATGATATAAAAGACTGGATGTCTTTTAAAAATGTAACTCAACGAAAATAAAACAGAGATTATTACATTTGGATTGACTGAAACTATTAATCTTGGTCCATTGGTCTCGTATAATAAAACAATGGTGAAGAATCCAGGTGTTTTATTTGACAAAGCTTTTAAATTTGAAAAGCAAATAAATGTGGTTGTTAAATCCAGCTTTTTTTCATTTGAGACTTCTGGATAAAGTAAAGACATTTGTCTCTTCTAAAGGACCTTGAGAAAGTCATTCATGCCTTTATTGTTTCAAGGCTCGATTATTGTAACTCTCTTTATATAGGTGTCAGTCGGGCAGCGTTGTCGCATTTGCAGGTAGTCCAAAATGCGGCCGCTAGGATGCTGACAGGTACGCGAAAACGAGAGCACACTACTCCTATTCTATCATCACTTCATTGGTTGCCAGTACGTTTCCGAATAGGGTTTAAGATTTTATTGTTTGTTTTTAAATCATTAAATGGGTTGGTGTCATCTTACCTTGCAGACCTGGTAAAATGGTACACATCTACTAGATCTCTTAGATCCTCTGATCAGCTGCTTTTAACTGTTCCTAGGTCTAGATTGAAACACAGGAGGGACCAGGCTTTTTCGGTAGCTGCACCTAGACTGTGGAATCTTTTGCCCCTGCATGTTAGAGCAGCTCCAACTATATCAAGCTTTAAAACTCGGTTAAAAACACATCTGTTATCTCAGGCATTTCATTTCACTGCATACTGAGCCATGTTTTCTGTGTTTTACTTTAAATTTAGCTGTGTATGTTTTAGTTTTATTTATCTTGATCTCTGTACAGCACTTTGGGCAACTGCAGTTGTATTAAATAGTGCTTTATAAATAAATCAATGAAATATACAGTATGAAAAATTTATATTCATTTTGAGATTTGATAAATTACTACATTTAAATGTGTTATTAAATTATCAAATGTTCTCAAAATATAAACTTTGGTTATACTTTATTTTAAGGTGACAGTTACATTGCACTTACTCAAATAAGTACTGATTAATATTAAATTGACGACATGTAATTATTATAGAGTTACGGTTAGGGTTAGGTTTAGTGAGTGTTAGATGATGCCCAAAGTAATCTAAATGTAAATATAGGGGGAATAAACATGCACAATTAAATTTCCAATATCATTCAATCTCAACTGAGAAGAAAAGCCTCTTATATCGGTGGATAACCAACATGGTACATGTATATACACCCTGAACATTCCAATATCATGGAGGCAGGTATGACCCCAAACCCCTTGAGTAAAACTTGACATGTGCTCTTATGTTCCAATACACATATCCTAATCTTCTGCAGAGCAACCTGACATGCCTGATAAACTCAATCTGACATGGTGAACAAACTGTGCAAGAAAACTGATGTGCTTTTGACAAAGGCATAAATAACTTTTAAGCTCCTTAAAGCACGCCAGAGACAGTTAAGATGTTAAGTCTGCCACCCATGCTTGAGTTTTTGTGTTGAAGGCAGATTTCTGGGAAGCAGATGCTGCATGCGTCACAAGAATGATGTCAAAAAGAAAAGAAAAAAAAGCAAGCAATTTGAACCTAACTTCATTCAGCCGGCCGTTGTGTAGGGAACGCTCAGTGTAAGGGTGGGAAGTGTGTGAACACATGTGTGGTCTGTTCAAACGCCTGCTGTGTCTACACCAATTTCACACACTTGTCTTTGCAGAGAATGCACGGGAGGCTGAGACTCGAGTACACACTTTGTCAGCCACAACAGCTCTTGAAAACATCTTGCAAATTTTTCAGACACATAGATGCAATGCAACTGTGTCACCAAACCTGCAAATCACTTATCTCCTGTGCATCAGTCCTTCAAAGCATGTGTTCCCCAACTTGACATAAACAAGTCACTGATGACTTCCATACACACTGGGGTCAAAGGTCTCCAAAGCACATCATTAAATCTAAATTAAGTCTCTGATGGCAATTAAATGGTTTTAGATTACATGCAAAATCTTTACTTGGATTTAGAAGAAAACACATTCAAAGGCAAGCAATATGGAAATTGGGGGGGGGGGGTGTCAACCAATACTAAACCTTCCTCCCACATTATCTCGACACTCCCCTAAACACCAGCTACAAAACAACAGCCCTATGCAGAGCTGCATGCCTGTGAAAAGCCATCCTGGTCCTCACTAATTACAATAATCAGCCAAGGCACTCAGCTGGCAGGAAAAACAAAAAATGATAAAGATATCAAAGTGCATGAAGTGGAGGAGCTAAAATTGGCACCAAAATGACATAACTCATTGACCTACGTCTGTTACGATTATATCATTACATGTGTCTGGCAGAATGGCATGAACAAAGATAACAAAAGAATCCTGTCTAAGGTTTCTTAAAGCAATAAAAAAGTCGGAAAGTCGCTATTCACTTACTCATCCTCATATCACTCAAAAGTATGTTCGGCAGAATGCTCATGCTCTTTTTTTATACAATTAAAGTAAATGGGAAATGTCTATCAAGCTCCAAAAAGGACAATGAAAGTAGTCTATACGTTTCATGCACTATATTCCAATTCTTCTGCAGCCGCACATTAGTTTTGTGTGGAGAGCAGACAGAAATTTAAATCATTTAACAGAAATATTGAAAATACTTATAAAATACTGAAAATATTGTCCTGAAAATCTTGCTGACAGCTGTGGTCACCATTGTGTGCCATTGTGCTAAAGAACTTGAGAAATGCAAGAAATGCAAAGGGTTTCCTGTTACTTCCCTTAAAACTACATTGGCTGTCAAAAACAAAATGAAAGAGAACAAACCAGAAAGTTCAGTGCAGAATGGTGTTTTACATGAGGAATAGAGAGTGCAGTTAATGCGTGACCCGAGCAGGCCCAGTTTAATTAATTAGAACTTGAGCTGTGGTCTAATCCATCATAATGCTATTAAAGTGAGCGGTAGGCAGAACAGCCCGTACATGCTACTTTTTACAGGTTCCTCTTTAACTCATTACAATCATATCAGAATTACAATAAACTTGTATGATACAGTGCCTAAAAGGTAAACCTGTCCTGAAAGTTGTTTTAAAAATGGACCTTAGTCAGAGAAGATGCCATTTTTTTCTGCAGAACACAAATGAAAATAAGGCTGTGATGAACAGAAGAACATGTACTTCAATATTTTGTACTGTTGAGTACCTAAATGTCTATATATAAATGTATATATAGAAATATTTCCTAATCACTAAATCAGCATATTAGAATAATTTCTGAAGGATCATGTGACACTAGAGACTGGAGTAATGCTGAAAATTCAGCTTTACCGTAACAGGAATAAATGACATTTTAAAATGTATTAATCAAATAAAAGCAGTTTTGGTGAGCATAAGAGACTTCTATCAAAAACATGAAAAACTTTTATGAACCCAAACTTTTGAACTGTAGTGTAAGTGAACCAGACTCATATTCTGACTAGAATAGAGTATGACGACGTCAGGCTATGCGTGAGCATCAGGTGTACGCACTCAGAAAAGTGTATGTCAGGACAGCGTGCAAAAAGAACTGTTTAACCGGCAAGGCTTTAAAATGCATGCAAATAATAAACTTTCGTCACTGTGAAGAAATGCAATGTCACACGAGCATAACCCTACCACTGTGTTGCTAATGTATGTCGCTAATGTACAGTATTTTGGGACATGGTCGTCATTCCAGAACTGCAACTGACAGAATGTGCACTGTAACACGATATTTCTTTAAAAGCATATTGTGGAGACATTATAATCGTTCACAATCTAAAACTGTGATATCGCACACCCCATATATAGAAATACATAAATACCTAACATTTAATTTAATATCTAAACATACAAATAATAATAATAATACATAACTAATCCAATTTAATTATAACAAAGAAAAAAACTGCCAACATTAAATTGTGTATTTCAATCTTGAATTGGATTGTTTATGTATAGATCAGTACATATCGGTCCACCACTACTCACATATTTGTTTCCATTCACGCCATAGTAAGGGAATCAATTCCCAGACTATGAATGCCATAATTGTAAGAGCCAGATGTAGGTCATATGTCCCCTCACACTATGCACGAGTCACTTTAAGACTGAGTTCCAGAGAGTTCTAGACATTCCCTGCCTTACTCATCTGGCAAAGCACTGTTACCAAACACCTAGTGCCTCCTTTCCAACATGCACAAGCTTCCAGAACACATGCAGAAGGCAGTTCACCTGGAAACATGCCGTTGGCCCATGGGAAAGCCCTCAGAGGGGAAGGGGGCGGTTTAAGACACGTTTAAGATCATAAACCTCATTGAACCCAGTCAAAGAGTGAAACAAGGCTGAAGGGGATGGATGGTTTTAATCACTGTGCTTTAAAACACTCCCAAAAGTAATAAGTAAAAGAACCTCAGATATTCACTGTAGACGTCCATTTGCCAAAAGACCAGATGGTATGCTTGAGGATAAGACGGCGCGCAAAACAAAAACAAAAACAAAAACAAAAAAGCATATGATTTTGAGGGGTAAATAAAGGAGGGGGTTGTGTGAAAGGAGGGAGTGACTTACTTTCAAGCTCCTCTTTTTCAAAGTTTGTGTGGATGGTAGAGCTGGTTTTCCCCTGATCAACAACAGCTTCCTCATCATTGCCCTGAATGGAGAGAGATAAAGACGGATGAATTTATGTCACAACAGAGTAAACAAACAATCCATGGCAACACGAGAGGGTGCCATTGCTGCTTTCATCTGACTAACTGAGAATTGTGCAATAGCTTTTAGAGTTTATAATGTAATTGGGCTTAAGACTATTGTTTTTGACAATACACTACTTGGCACAAAACTGAAGGAAACAGGTCACAAAATAAACAACTAGAGTTAATTTTGCGTCAAATGACCCAAAGCACGTGGACAGCATTACTACCTCAGCCAACAAGAACATAGTAATTAAAAAATTAAACGCACACGGCATGTCCACATAAATTAAGATAATTAGCGGCTAAGGCAACTATCACTATTACTATTGCTCATACTAAGATTTTGGGATCGGAGAAAACTCCTAACCTAAAATGTTCAACTTTGGCATATACTGTAACTCATCCCACATTATTTAGCTACCAACATAAATTGTAGCCAAATACATTTCTTTCTTTCTTTTTTTAAATGTGTAGCTTGATTATTAGACGGCCTGTTACAATAATGAAGAATACTTAATTATTATTATTATTATCATTATTATTTATGCCATCATATATACACATTCAAACCAAAAAATATTCAGACATCAGATATAATGTTTTACTAGTGGGTGCAGGACACTAAAGCTAATTTATGTAAGTGAGGATAGCGAGATAAAGTAAATTGTGACATATTATATCCAAACATTCTTCATACAGTGACTACCAGTCAAACTGATACACATTTGGGACCAACATTCAGAGACATTGACCTGACCATGTTTTGCTTAAGTGCTTTTTCTTTAATTGCTAATGCAACCTTTTACACCACCGACTGAACAAAATTAAGCATCGGTTGGCAATTGGTTGACCAAAATTGGTATTATCTAATTGTGTACTTAAATTTAACAGCTGACAGGTTGATTGTAATTCATTACATACCTTTCTGTCAAAGTTATCTGACATTATCAAGATGAATTTGTTCTGACACAGTTTTTCACAAGAACTCTGACACTCTGAGTTCTTGTCATATTTTATTACTATTTTCTAAACTATAGTGAATAAACTGATAATGTGAGAAAATGTTGAAGGTGTCTGAATAAATTTTGGTTTGACTATATATAGCCATAAATACTACTACTACTACTACTATTAATAATAATAAAACATTTAAATTAAATAATTTTTAATGCATTTGATTTCTTTTATGGCTGTAGTCTGATGATCATGTACTTATTACATCAAAAATGGTTCTGCTCATCAATTATTGAACACTTAAATATAAAAATATATGTATTGGCATCAGTCACCACTTAAAATACTTGCAGTACTTACAATAACCTGTGGCCATAATAACACGTCTCTCAAAAATAAGACGTGCTTTAAGACCATATTATCAACTAACAGCTGCTGTCAGTTGGCACCTGTCTTTTGTGCAGGGAAGCAGGAAAGATCTGAAAAGTGGTGGGGACACATTAAGGCATTAGTCTTTGAAAAATAATGACTATCTTCTAAAAAGTGCGGGGATATGTCCCCCACAAATGATAATGGTTTCTTCGCCCTTGCTTATCGATGCTCTACCATGAGGGACTAGGACACAGGACACTTCAATAAATTATAATTTTGTCTAAGTCAGGGCTTAGACTAAACTTCTTTAAATGCATGCTTCACATGTCCACTTCCAGTCTATAATACGTCTACTGCACAATATCTTCCAACCACATCTGTTTAATAGGTTGAGTCACATTTGGTGACCATGTAAACGAGTGATTATAATTGTTACATGCTGCCCACTCACTTTTACACAAAGAAAAAGAGCTTAAATTGGGCCCAAACCACATCCATTTAGTCTATTATCAGGACAAAGCGCAATTTACAGGCAGAATGATTATCATGAAATGAGAAAAATGTTCCACTTTCAGCCTAGAAGGGATCCTAAAGTATGCTTGGGACACAAGAGAATGCACTACAGCGACATTATCCCGAATTTCCCCAAGAGATCCCTGCATGTCTGTGAGAACATTTTGGTGGTCACTGTAGAAGGAGCTGGTGTATTGGAGATGGTGATTATGTGACATTTTTCCAGATGCGACCTAGGGTATTCCCAGGACTATGCTTGAGTCCCTCTACTGCATATTTGTTTAAATTCCCCAGACAATACGCCAATTCCCACAATTCCCTACGATTGCTGCTGCACAGGCCAAGTCTCCAGACAGAACATTGCATAGGTCTGTGAGAAAACAAAGTAACCTCTTTCCTTCCTGTGACACCACTTAAAAAATAATAATAATAATATATGAGTAACACTTTTCAGAATTGTCTACACAACTAGTTGACTAATCTATTATAAGGACACCAAGTGAAATAGATGATGTCACCTGAAGCCAATTGCTAACAGCTTAAAGTTGCAATGTAATGGAAGTAGTGAAAAATACTGTATTCCGTATTATTACGTACATCTGAGTGAAACTAATTATCGGAGGAAAAAAAAAAATATAGGAGTTAATATTAGGTGTGTGCGATATTGACAAAAATTATATCTCTATATTTTCTGGGATTTTCTTGATAACGATAATTAGACAATATTTTGCTGAGTGTATTATTGTGCTGCACTTTGGCAGGTTTAGGACTGTCGTGGTCAGCTGACTGAAGTTTTTGATATTCTTCATTTTCTGTGTGGTGGTCAGTTCACAGCAGTGACAGAAATCATCTTTTCCAAAAAAGGTTTAAATGGTACCCTTTTTTACATTTATTTTTAAACCTAATTATATGCATGCATCATCAATGTCAATGCCATCAGTGTCAGTTTCATAAATTACGCACTAGTCTAATCTACAAGACTACATCACGTAGCACTCTCTCTGTGTGAGGGATATACTCGATAATGTCAGATCGCACCATTAAAACAACAATTACGATATTATTACAGACGGTATATAATCGCACACCCCTAGTTAATATATATAAGTTATGATATTAACATTTTGATAAATTACCAAGTTAAAAAAAGCATCCCAATAATATGAATAACATTACTTAATAAAACTTAAGATTTCATTTCATTTCATGCCGACTTTAAGGGGTGTGATGTCTTCATTCTTGCACTCAAAAACAAGATTCAAGAGTTTTATTTGTCACATACACAGTTATATACAGAATATACAACCGGCAGTGAAATGTAAACAACTATACAAGCAAAAAGAAAATGCAGTTGCATTTAAAATGTTGGATTATTTTAACTTGTCATGGGAATCTTACAGACTTTTTTTAGGCATGATATGCCATGCATCAGCCGAAGACATCCATTTGAATGTTATGGCAGTGGTGATGCTTTCATTTTATGACTTTTGCAAGAAAGGAAACTTTGGGACACAACAATGTCAGCATGTTAATTAAAGCATGGCCGCTAAACATATAAACTATAAACTAAAAATCTAAGAATAAATGAATCAAACTTACTAATCATCAAGTTGACTATCATTGCATATTAGAAGTATAGAATAAACAATAGACGCAACTACGTCCTCTGGGCAACTGCATGACAAGGATGATGTAACCATGGTCAGATCACATTCACAGCTATTCTTGCCCCGAAACTATTTCAGGGCACATTTTTCTGAGCTCATTCAAAAGAGCAGAGTGTAAAAATAAATTCTACCATAACCAACCAACAATTGCATAATACATTGGCCATCACAATTTGAGAAAGCCAATAGTGTGATACAATAGTGCCAGGGCTGCCACAGGTCCTGAATCATCAATGAGGTTACCCTAAAATACCTGTAAGTAGAACAGTTCTCAGAAAACATAAAACATGTAAAAAAATTAAATAAAATAAAAAACATTTAGTGGTTGTTTTTTGTTTTTAACTCAATATTATTTTCTATGCACGTTTCTACAAGTACTGAACCATCATCTCACCTCTACATTTATAATTATTGATGTCTGATGCAACTTGTAAATTTATTGAAATTATAGAGGGGACAAGATTATTAGCACTCTGTTGTAAGCATTCCCTAGAAGAAGAAAAAACATTACTGGTGTGCATCTTGAGACAAAACAATGGCACTGACATATTTTAAGATGTGTCAGTGCAAGTTGCTTTCAGTTAAAACAGCTCATTAACACACTTAAGCCTTGTCTGTGAAACCGAGGGAGAGCATTTAGACCCCAAAACTGTGACCTGTGACATCAGACTTAACAAGTGGATTGGTACAAATGCACAGTATTCACTATTCATAGACTTTAGCCTGTAGAACGTGGTTTATACATACACAATACCAACACACACACATTTATGTCACATTAATGGATACACATTCATGTAGATTCTACTGGAATCAAGGTGTATCAAGGTTCAGCTAGACTATATTATGCAGTGAGACGTGAGATAAGTATGTTCTCTTCCAGTACATTTCAGTACAGTCCCGTGTATAAAAAACCCCAAGGTGGCTAAGTCCCACCACGGGCCACTGTCCAAGCATGAGTGCCATGGCATCAGATATCACCCCAAAGGGCAAAACGCAGCAAAGGGTAAAATGTGGACTTAGAATTTAATACCATAACGACACGTGACAGGGAAGGTGTCTTGAGACCATTGACACGCTTTGCACTTTTTCACCGGAATGCCACCAAATTTCAATCTCATGTAAATTAAGTGTCACATTAAACACTACAGCTGCACAATAGAGGTCTGCATTCCCGCGGGACCCGATCAGTTTTCTTGCAGAGCGGGAGTACATCTCCAAATCAAAGACGGTAGCGGTTGGTAACTCTAGTGTACTTTGGACGAGAGTGCTTGATCTGACAATAGCCCGGCCGCTCTCCGACATCCTTTGACAACAGAGTGTCTGCACTTGAACTTGAAGTGCACAAAACTTTCTGCAGTGGTGGCGTCCGTTCACACAGTTCCCAGTTCCCTGCCCTGAGCCTGGCAATATGTGTTTGTTGCATCCCGTCCACAAGAGAACCTTCAGAGATAACATTCAGCCTTTGTGGTTGGATTTTGGAGGAGAGACATTTTTCTTCATGACATTTTTACTGTGTTGACCGTATCATGACAAGACCGTGTGGCCGGTTTAGAATTAGCGCCAGTTTGGGGGCGGGTTGCTTGAATTGTGGGTTCGTTAGCCTATTATTCTTAATGAAAAACACAACAACAAAACAGTACAATGACAAACTCACCTAAATAGGTGCTTTTACATTTCACTTTGAAACCAAAATCTTGTCGGTCAGCTCTTCGCTCTCGTGATGAATGCAATCTGACTCCTGCTGCATTTGTGCTGCGACTCTCGTTCGGCTCACACTGTATTGAGCAGACACGTTCAGTTTTTAATTGTATTGTCTGTTCTCGAACTCTAACTGTTCTCTAACTGAACTAAATCAAAACAACGGTGGGCAAGTGTTGTAACTAGGGGTGTAACGATACACCCATGCCACGGTTTGGTTCACATCACGGTTTTGGAGCCACGGTTCGGTTTGCTGTGGGGCAGGGTTCATGGCAGTGCACCAGCAATAACAACACTAGATTCACATTTAACTTAATAACAACAATAATTTAACATTCATTTTATCTTTATTAACTTTATATGTTGGCTTCACGTTTTCTTTAGAGCAGTTAGCATAACGGAGTAAACTAAAATGAAATAAATGCCTCCACTGTAGACTAGTTTAAAAAAAAACGAAACAAAAAAAACCAAGCAAATTTATTCCACAAAAAATAATGACCACACACACAAGTAATGTCCCACTTTATCCTACTTAAACATATATGTTGTATGAATATGACTAATACTGATAATTAAATAGGCCTATAAGTTAAAGCTATTAAATAGCAGTTTTTGTAACACAAAGTAGCCACCACACTAATTTAAAAATATACGAAATAACAACGTGAAAATAAAGTGCCATTTTGGGGTTATGGAAACAAGTTACCATGGTGAATACACAATACCGACATGAACTGTTAATGAAAGATGAAAACTGCTCCTGATGAACAGAATGAACATCATACCTGCATGCAAATCCATCCCAGCTCACACGCGGCGTACCAATTACAGGATTTATTGATACTTTACTTTTATTTCATGATTACGTTGCATGATCGTAGTTTCTCTTGCACTTATATGAAGTGATATACAGCGTGTGCCACCGCGTGCAGTTGAAGTGTGTGCGCTACGAGCACCGTATAACGGCTGACAGGACATGAAAGTTCAGTTTTCTAAGGTGAGAGAGACGTTTTATTTTGTAACAAGCTACGAAAATGACACTGACAGATATAGCCTTACAACTTATCATCTGACCGCAGATACTAAATCGGGACAACACATTTTTCTCAGGCACTGAGCCTACCTGGCTAAATGGGGAAACTGGCTCTCTTTGTCTTTCCATCATGCAACTTGAGCGATCACCCAAGTCACATGACATGCACTTAGTGTATATTTAGTAAATAATATTATTATAATAATATTAAGTAAAAATACAGCTCTTATTGTTAAAAGTGTATTAATTACTATTTAATCGAATATCAAGGAAGAAAAAAAATATTTTGTGGCATAAGGTGAAATAAGAGCTGGGCTGGGGCAGCAGGGGTGGGGCATGTTCGGTTCGACATGAGAGTATCGTGGGTGGTGTATCACGGTTTTTCGTTCGGTTTTAATATCGTTACACCCCTAGTTGTAAGTGGTGTTGTGTCTGAACACTGGTAACACCGACTATCACAGCAAGCCTAATCTGAATTCATTTTTTTTTTTTAATCGGTTTGAATGAATGACTCAATGACTCACTCATAGGCTACGTTCACACTGTCAATCCAAATAGAAATTTGTGCATATCCGAATGAAATCTGAACACCCAAAAATCCATTTCAAGCTACATGTGGTTTGAAATCCTATTCAAATCGCATTTCTAGAAAAATCTGCTTTAGTCTCACTGCTCAGATTTCACGTGTTTGTCTTTCTCACACCACGTAAAGCATAAGCGTCAGACGTTGTTATAGGAAACAAGCAGAAAATTACAATATAACGACAAACCGTCAGCGACAACAGCACAGAATAAAGCAGCACGTACCAGCCTCATATGGTTCTGCCGCTGCCTCAGAAGTAGTCCAGTGCGTTGCGGCTGCACAATGTCATGTTGTAAATAAGACAACATCTGTATTGCAAACCCCTCTATGTTGCGGTTGTTGTTGCTGTTTTTGTCTTATGCCTACCAACGCAACATCATTGCCATAGAAACCAATATTCCAGAAAGCGAAAGAGCCGCATGGACACACATATCGGATCTGAACAGTTGTGGTACAGTGTGGACATCAATAATTTTAGATCAGATTCTAATCGGATACACAAATAATCGGATAATCGGACTGACAGTGTGAACGTAGCCATAAAGACTTCCCTTGTTTCATTACTGGATGGATTTCAATTTTCTTGAATAAATGATTGAATTACAAATGTTTTTAACATTCACTTGTCGCCACCATGTCGGTGGCGTAACAATGTGATAAGGTGATTTGCTCCATTTTGACCACTTCCATAGACAGGTGTTTATATTCAAAGTATAAACTTTTATCCCAGTTTTGTGACGCTTTCTTTGTAACACAGAAATAATGATAATATGTGGTCGAAAAGACTGTACTGTACAATATACAGAGTTCTTAAGGCAATATTTTGAAACAGAACCCGTAGAGCAAACACTAACACCAAGCCAAAGCATATCTGATGAACTACACAGAATCTGAATCATGCGGCAAGCTAAAAAAAAATAAAACTGCATTAGATCAGACACACACACACACACACACACACACACACACACACACACACACACACACACACAAAACCATACCGAGAATTTTGTAGCTCCTCTGGTGGTCCTCAAATTCACAACATCTCCCCAGAAGTCCTGCATTTTTCACAGACCCTGGGGAGGAACTTTGTAACTTCGTCACTTGGAGAAAATCAAACCGCACTTAAGACCACAAAAGCTTCAATGATGGTCCAGAGATACTGATCAGCTGTCTCATAAATATGGTCCGCTAGATAAAGATCTTAAAACCAAAGATCAAAGCATTAAACATTTAGTTAAAAGCAAAAAGGAATCACAAGCTACAATCAGGATCAGTGGAAGAGGAAGTCTCCACGCACTTCCTAAAAATGTCAGTCTGCTTCTACCAAGATCTGTCACTAACTAGGAAGCAGAAGTGAGAGAGAATTCTGGACGACTGTGCCAGTGCACAGTTCTTATGCTGACATCGGATGGGTCTCACTCCTGGTTGCAAAGACCTAAACAAGAGGCGATATTTATAACTGAGGGCTGTTTCAGTGTGTGAGGGGGTGTTGTTGTGAGCGTGCATGTGTTTTTCCACGAGCACTGGAGCTATACATGGCCTGAGCGCTGGGAAGCCAGGACAGCATGCCATTGCCCTAAGGTGTTTAAGGGCATGAAGCAATATAGGCTACTATTAGAGGTCGACCGATATATCAGCCGGCCGACATATCGGGCCGATATTTGTCGTTTTTTAGTATTCTGGCATCAGCCGATATCCGTGTTTAGTAGTACCAATTTAAAGTCAGGCACGTCCGCGGGCAGCCCCGTGTTATTGGTGCGGTGGAACTGGCATAATCCTACAATGCTTGCAGTTAACTTGAAGGACTGTAGTTGAAAACTATCAGCAGCTTGCTGGCTAACATATTAGCCCCAATGTTATAAGTTCTGTTTTATTTTTCCTGTATCGGAGTCGGAGAATTTCACTCTGTGCATGGGGTGGAGAAAGGAGCAGCTCTCACAAACACTGCAGCGGGATTGAGGCGAGGGCAACGTTACTCCGCCCCGCTCAGAGACACAGACTTGTTCTCACTCCTGGAGCAGCCCAGAACAGTGTATGACTGTTTATATTCGACGCATCTGCACGAGCGAGGGTGCGTACGGCAAAAATGATGTCAACGCGGAGTGGGCGGTCATGTGCGTTGAGCGCAGTGATCGGAGGCGCACGCGCAGTCAGCGGAGGCTCGCGGAAAGTCAAGGCTGAAGCACCAACAAACGCAAGCAAAAGCACTCTCAGCTGATACTGTAATAATATACTGGTGAAACAGATTGGGCAGATGGGCAGATTTGCACATTTGTGCTCGCACTCTGGAGAAAGCATCTATTTACAACGTGTGTTTGCAGCGGTGAGTAATGTAGCCAGATCTCTTGAACGTGATCCGAGTTTTTATTCAGTGCTGAGTTAATGCAGGCTCGCAAAACTCAAGGCTGTACAGTCTATACAATCCTTTGAATAAAACCATTGATTTTAATGCTGCTAAGAGGACCGATGGCCAGCTGCATGCTGCAAAGTTTCGGAAGTGACATCTAAATATAAATGCTGGATTCACACTGCACGAGACAGAAATATCCTCCTGAGACCCAGAATAGAGGTTTTGCCTCTGTAGAGGACATTATATTTTAGTGAATTTCTCTGACAACATACAGTTTTGTCTGGATATTCTTATGAAAATATTCCTTTTATTACTCCCATTATTATACGACTTTTTACATTATATATTGTCCTAAAAACACATTACTATGCAAATTAGATATAACGTATAGATGCATTTCATAGAATGGGAATGGAATTAACAGCCATGCTTATCATTAATACTTGGTCAGTTTATTGATTTGTTTGGTTAACTTTGGATAAATATTTTATTCTAATACTGTGCAGTTCACAAAATTAAGATTCGAGAGATGGTTCAAGTCAGTGTTCAATAAATTAAGTTTAGAAATGTTGTGCATCCACTTATTATTAAGGTGCATTTTAGCATGCAAATGAAGGCGAAAACTTTAAGATTTCAGCCCTAAAAATCGGCTGCACATATCGGCCATCGGGTGACCCTGACCTCTAAAAATCGGCATCGGCTACAGAAAAACCCATATCGGTCGATCTCTAGCTACTATACCATCATGATATATATCAACAAATCTGTGTATAGCACAATTATCCTCTTGTCCACACACTAAAAAAAGATGGTTCTTTAAAAGTTTGTTACACGCAGTAACAGTTCTATTTAGAATCGTATCGTCCTGAAGAACCCTTTATATGCTGAAATGGTTATTTGTTAAGAGTTTAAGGTTCCCTATTCCCACCTTTTTGTTTTTCAAATCTGTAACTATCAAATCTCATTACTGATTTTCTGGAGCTCAGCTATACATTATACAACTACACATACTGTCAAACATTTTTTTTTTAAACGTCTATACATTTTAACTTAAAAAAAAAAACACAATAATTTCTTTTTCCTCTTTTTAGTGTGACAAAACATGTAAGTGTGAGCAGCTCTGTTCAGTTAAAGTGCCCCATTATGCTATTTTAAAGTTTCCTAATTTTGTTTTGGAGGTCTCCAACAACAGGTTCTCAGTGAATCTACTCAGTTTGAGGTACATTATAAGGTGTTTCAACTGTAATTCCTCACCATCAGCATTAACGCGCGCGTGCGCGCAAGTGTGTCTCTAATGTATTGCGTGCCTGAAACTAATAATGTGTGAAACAAATGTAGCTTACATGCAAGATGATGTGAAACACAATATGAAGAGAGGAGAATGAAAGATAATGGGAAATTAAGGTCTTATTTGGGTTTAAAGAAATTAGAGAAAACAAATTTGGGAAATTTACACTTCTTATCTGTGCTTGTTTAATTGTATTGTGGGTTTGCACAATCTGATCTGCAGACAGACTAGATCCCAAATTCTGTAATGCATTTAGAATAAAGTTACTTTATGGACAGGAAGTATAGTGTGCTTAATGAGCGGTTTATTGATGCTGAATGACAGGAGAGCTGTGCGATATGAAGAAAAATGCGAGATGCGATAACTTAATGTAACGTAAAAAAATTTAATACTGTTGTCACGATACTGGAATTTCCAATTTCGATACAATACCTTGAAAAATATTGACATTCGAACAACTCTGTTGTAATGGCTTAAACACAGAGGCTTTATCTGAATCTGTAAAATAAATTTACAAAAAAAAAAAAAAAAAAAAAAAAACAAATAAACGGTAATTTATTGTACAAATACAATAGATTAAAGAGACAAATGAAATAAACTGATTTAAGTTTTTCAGGTGGTCTAACAGTAGTATTTCCTGTAGCTCAAACAATAAGAGCATGGCACTAGCAATGCCAAGGTCATGGGTTCGATTCCCAGGGAAAGCAAAAACTGACAAAATGTAAAAAAAAATTGTACCTTGAATGCGCTTTGGAAGTTTGAAAGTTGAAAGTCGCTTTGGATAAAAGCGTCTGCCAAATGCAAATGTAGTATTCAGGTAAGAAATTAAATACAGATTAATGCTTACAATTAAAATTACAAAAATGATTCAGTCAAGAGCAGCGAGTGATCTTCTTTGTCTTTTGATTAACATGACAGCAGCAGGTTTATTAGACTGCTGTCACTTTAAGAGCTTTGGTTAACTTTGGAATCACACATGTGTTTTCTCTCAACTATTTACTTTCCAAAAACAATTTGATCAATTTCAAGCTGTTTGAGAGGTGGCTTTATGAGAGCTTCATTTATATCACGGAACGACATTAATGCGGGACAAGTGGGTTTTTTGAAGGGGCAAGTGAAAGAGAAGTTTACTTCCCCGGCCGGACAAGTAGCCTGATTAAAACGTCAATAACAAAAACCAAAATAAAAGAATGATTCTGCTTTCATTTAGTGTAAGTGGCAATCAATAGTGGATAATAATATATCATGTTTAATGTACTGAAGGTACCAAGGTTGCGCTGTTGAGGCTCTGTGCAGAAATCGAAACAAATGAGCGCCGCTCACACAGAAAAACTCAACCGGTAGAAATTCATAATTCATACTTGTCATATTTATAACATATGATTTACAACACAACAGATACACGTCAAAGAGTGCTGAATACCATCACGATTGAAAATGACACTGATTTCATATGACAGTTCCATAAACAATTAATTAACATTAAGTCACTTACATTTTAGATAAAATATTGACTGTTTTTGTTCCATTTCAGCAGCGAAAATAGTTCCACCCAAAAAATAATAAAAAAATAATAATTCACAGCAAAACCATAACATCTCACAGCAACAGTGTGTTACTGAATGATTCAGCATATTGAATGAATCGGTTGAATCAAAGATTCAATGACCCATTCATTAACAACTGCCTCATTCTTGAATGAATCAGCCGTTTCAATGAATCGTCTCAATGACTCACTCATTAAGACCTGCTGGCAGTTTAGTTTCATGTTTAAATATTCTTTCCAACATTTTTTATTTGTATATTCAAAAAATATTTAAAACAATCTCATAACATTACTTAATGCAGTTGTCATTTTTCAGTGTAAATTATTTAATTTGATTGGTAACAGCCCTATAGTGTCTTATTCCAATTTAATTTATCGATTAAATTTAAGAATATAAAATTAAAGCTCTTCGAAGCACAGCCTATATTTATTAAGATTGTTGGCGACAATAGCCTTGTGGAGAGCGCCAACATATAGCGCATTTGAGCTTCGGGCGTCCCGAATTCGAATCCCGACTCGTGGACCTTTCCCGATCCCGTCCCCCTCTCTCCCTCTCTCTCTCTCCCGAACTTCGCTTCCTGTCAACTGACTGTCCTGTCATAATAAAAGACAAAAATGGCAACAAAAAATAAAAACAAAAAAAAGATTAGGGGAAAAAAATTATTCCTTTTATAAAAGGTAAAAATATCACAAATATGCAGATTTAAATATGTCAAAGCTGATTGAACACTGGTGAGAATATTGCTTCAGAATAAATTATATTTACAGCACACTTTTTTTTCCGGACAAGGACAAGTGAATGACAGATTTACTCGCCCGAAGGACAAGCACACGAACAGGCTTAGCTTAACGTCCTTAGCTTAACGCCCTGCACCTGCACCACCTGTCTAATAAAGCACTTGCAAAAACATGCCTAGAGACATGTCCAAGAACTCTGTCAAGTCAAAGTTCGAAGCTCTTGCCATCTCGAAAACGGCACGTCGATACTGGTCCTCTTTTGATTTCTCATTTTGTTTTCCGAAGTCTGCTTGCCATGGTCCACAATGTTTGAACGAACCTACAACAGCGTGCCGCTAGACGTTACGCTGTTGTCCGTATCTATTGCCATGGTTTCTATGGCAGTAAAAGCAGAAACCAAGGGTAATGTGGATATGACGCCATTGACAGGCGACTCCCACACACGTCCCGGGAATTTTCTCACATGTCCCGCAATTTTCTCACGATTTACAAATAGTTGGAAACATTTGGGATATTGCAAGTACTCAACTAAACAAAATATATTACGCAATTTTTCTTCCATGTTTTAATTTGAACAGTAAATCTTTGTTGTGCAGCACTTTGTTTGCCAAAAAAAGTTTATTTAAATTTCATTTTATCAAAAATAACTTAATGTTTTATGCCTTCATTTGTTTACCAGAAAAACTAAAATACACAACATGTGAGGAATTTCAGGGGGAGGGTACATGTTTTTGATTAAGTCATTAAAATTTAATCCAGAAATGTTTTTAATTTAAAAAAAAATTTTAAAAGGAAAAAAAAAAAGAAAAAAAAAATCTAATGAATTTCATTGGCCCCTAATTTTCTTAAACAGCTTGTGAGTCGCAAGTACCAAAATGAGTGACTAACTGCGCTGGAACTAGAGTTGTTCCGATTCCGATACGAGTATCAGAAATATCACCGATACCACAACAAATTCTGGCATCGGTATCAGCGAGTACTTGAACCCATGTACCGGTCCGATACCATTTTCTTAAACAAGATCTTGTTATTATGACCGTTAGCTTTGCCTAACCGCTGCACGGTTCTTCTTCACTGCTCAGAATGCATTACAAACACAGGAAGTTGTGCTGTGTTGCCAAAAGCAACCACTGTTTAGAGCAGCGAAGAAGAGCAGTATGTCCGCTGTTTAGCAGTATTTCAGACTGGACCAACCAGTAAAACGGCGACTAGGGATGTCACAAGTACCGGTACTTTGGTACCAAGTCGGTACTGAAATTTTAAAAATGTGATGATACCAGCATTTCTGTAGTACCGGTAGTACCGACTCCCGAGTATATCCAGTACCCGAAGCTGCGTTCAGTCGCTTCCATGTTTATCTCACGAACGCATAAACCGTCACTTCATGAGAATTTACCATTTCATTTGAGAAAACTGTCATGTCACAAACACAGACACTCAAAGGTCTTCAAGGCAACCCGTCAAAATAAACGTTCGGTTTAACGTGAAGAAATTGACAGAATATATTAGGCTACTGTTGTACAGTAGATTTAGCTACGTCTCTCTATAATAATAATAACAATAATAATAATAATAATAATAATAATAATAATAATAATAATAATAATAATAATAAGCCTCTACTACTAATAATAATAATTATGCCTAGATGGTTGCTTATTTTTCACTTGTTTTGTTGTAAAGATATTTTCTGATTAATATATAATTTTTTATATTCCTAGATTTATTTGTTGTTTTTTATACAGTTATATTGTAAAACTAAAATACCCTTTTAAGTTTACGGTGTTATATTTGTGGCTGCATGTGCAGTTCTTTTTCGCTTAAGAAAAAAAGTAATATTGCTGTCAAATGCATGTCAGATAATAAAAATACTGTAATAAATACAGTAGTTCACTGTATATATTCATGTTTTATTAAGGGATAAGTTTGAAGCACACCATAAAATAGTTCTAGCAATTCATACAGGGCTAGTAGTATATACAGCTGTATATACAGATACACACCCAGATATCGGATCAGTACTCGGTATCTGAGCCCAGGTATCGGAATCGGTATCGGTAAGAGAAAAAGGGTATCGGAACATCTCTAGCTGGAACAGTCAAACACACATCAAAATTATGTCACAATTAAATAAAAATTCTAATTAGTGAGTATTCAGTTAAAGAAAATCACCCTCTGCTCTTGACTGAATAACTTTTGTAAATAATTGTGAGCACTAATCTGTATTTATTTTACAATGAAGACTATCCATCTGTTGTTTAAATTTGTTTATTTGTTCTAATTTTATTAGTCTTTTTATGCATTTCAGAAAAGTATATTTTTGTTTGTATATGCAGTCAATTATAGTTCTTTGAAAGAAAACAGGAATCGGTATCAGCAGGTCACACTTACAAAAAAATAACTATTGTTCATGTTAACTAATATAGTTAACTAATGTAAACAAATTGAACCTTATTGTAAAGCGTTACCATACTCTCAGATACACTTTTAAAAACATAAAACAGACTAAACTAATACTAGGCATTGGCAAACAGACTTTGCACTGCTGAACAGTCTTAAACCCTCATCTAAGATTAACAAAATCTTTTATGTCAAAAATGTGAAACAACAAAACCCACTTCTGAAGAAATGCTTTGACTATTTTTACATGTGATTAGGGATTGTGTCATTTAAAATAATCTATATAAAAAAATACCACCATTTATTACATATTTTGGTCATTTAATAAATATTTGTGATCCAAAATAAAACTATAGTATTCTCAGCTCCATTTAAATCCATTCTGCAGACGCTCCCATAAAATACAAATTTTTCCAAAGTCCCTCTAGGCCTAGTTAACGCACATATAGACCATTGTGGCAACATTACATCTGATCAATACTGAGTTATCACCCTCAACATAAGTAAACAAGTGAGACTGGAAATACTCGTTGTGAATTAGCTATAACAGAGCAACTGTGTTGACTACTGCACACTGACAGGTCACAGAGTCTCATACTACTCTCCCCAACTACTCTAAAGCTGCTGAGCTTACGGCTGTGCCCTCTGTGGCTTTATCAACAGCATTGTCTGCTGGGTCCCAGCACCCCCGAGAGCTGCTGATCCTCCAGCCACAGAACAATGACAAACTTCCTGTCTAATCTTCCATTCTGACTGTAACGTTACCGCACAATCAACAAATCATGAAATCGTTCCTCGTCGCACAATAGCCAGATAGAGTCACAGCAGAAAACAGAGGCGGAGCAACACTGTCCTGAAGACACCTGAGTGATGAGTAACAGTGAACGAAGCAACAGGAGGAAATTAAAACAAGGCTCTTTGTTACACAACAGAAACTGCCCATTGCAACATGTTCAGATAAATAGAATGCTAACTTTGTTTAGTGACATCTAAACAATATACATAATTATGCAATAACTTACAAGCATTTCCTTATCTGGATTCCAGTCCAACTCAGATTTGCCATTTAAACCTTAATCAGCATTACATAATACTGACACATATATGCACTAACATAAGAACGAAAATTGTGGGAAAAACACAAGACAGTGATGGTAGCAAGTCAGAGATTGCAATCTTTGAGTATTACCAATATTTTAAAAGTGTAACATTGTCAATATATAAAAAAAAAAAAAAAAAAAAAAAAATCAGGGCCTACTGGTTACTGTTTATACGAAAACATAAGCCCTTATGTTCTGCTTTACATGCTTTGAAAAGATAAAACAAAAGTAACAATATTCATACTGTAAATTTAGAGGTTTTGTTTAGATGATAAAATAATAAAAATAAAATAATCAAAGATAAATAAACTTTCAGCCACTGCTTGTTGCAATTTAGTGTTCCACTTAAGATGTTTCCATTGAATTCACATTGTATGCATTTACTTATATGAGCTTATATACTTAACTACTTATAGTAAGTGAGAAATATTCATACTTAATAGTTGTTACTGTTTGAGTAAGTGACGCCCCTATTTAAATATACACATGAATTCAAAGTGCATCAAGGATGTTAGTATCTATTGAAGACAAATATTTTATGACATGATGGAAATATAAGATGAAGTCGTTATGACTACATGGGAATTAAGCTTTTGAGGAATTAGAATGAGAGAGAGAGGCACACACACAACTGCACAACTGTTCAAAGAATTCTAAAATGTTGATTGTTCTATTTACTCTTTTTTAATGTATGTATATGTAAATATATAAATGTATGTATGTTTATGGGCAATACATTGTAACAGTTGTCATTCCAATGAAGCACATTTCTGTCAGGCCCACTATAGTCAAAGATGATTGACAAGGATACAGTTTGGATTGGCGTTATGATTCTGTTCTGGGAAAGAACTCCCTGCCCATCCATGCAGCCTAGCATTGACGAGAGCAGGGAGAGCTGCAATAACCCCCTTACAGAACCAACTTAAAAGTATCAGAGATATCATTAATGTTCAATATTTTAATATACAACATACTTTGAGAATTAGTTTGATTCTAAGGATAATCAGAAGGCCAAATCCTGACTGGACAAGAGGAGGAGCTGGGGATGGAGGGGGTAATTGATAAAAATGAGTGGATTTCAATCTTAAAGGCACAATAAATTCCTATGGAATCATGGGAGTTGTTGTCTTCACCTCTACAGCCGGTGGAAAAGAATCTGATGGGACTCAGGTAGAAATCATATTCATGAATGAGCTAATGTAATAAAGATTTATTAACGTTACTGTACTATGAAGCAGGGTGGGGTTGAAAGCCGTTGGAGCGGAACGAGGCCACTGGAGCGACTTTTAACGAGAGACAAGCGCCACACACGGCTCGAGAGCAGTAGAGCTTTTATTATGCCGCAGACGAACGCTTCCACTTCTTTCGCTCATGCGTATGTGGGGTAACACAGTGCTGTTTTATCATATTTGATACATTTGAGTTTGTTGAAAGTTATGCTATAATGCTACTTTCGCTCATGCAGTGTAGATGTGGCATGGTAACACAGTGCTGTTTTAAGACTAAATGTGTTGAGCTATATAACAATGATTAGTTTTCTGTTGATGAATGAATCCAAATATGTTGTTTATGGTTTCTATAAAACAAGGGTAAACTGAGTTTGTATTGATAGGCGATGTAACGGACATGGTCCGTGTCCTGGTTAAAAAAGATTTAAACATTCTTGGAAACATTTGGAATATAATGCTATCGACAAAATAATATATATGATTTTTGGATATTCTAATCCAAAAAACATACTGTGCCTTTAAGTGTTCATATTCTGAAGGAATGTGATTATGAGTTAAATTTCTGGAATATTACATCACTATTATTGCTTGATATGTTCCTATATATATATATATATATATATATATATATATATATATATATATATATATATATATATATATATATATATATTCAAAAGGTGGCACAAAAAAGACGAGGACATTATTTTGATGAAAGAAAATAAAACACAACTAAAGCTATAACGTGTATGTGTTTACGTATGTTATAAATACGCCACATCCTTTTTTTTGAGAGAGAGAGAGAGAGAGAGAGAGAGAGAGAGAGAGAGAGAGAGAGAGAGAGAGAGAGAGAGAGAGAGAGAGAGAGAGAGAGAGATGTCTAATGCGCTCGTCTTTTCACCGTTATTGTGACGCAATGATCTGAACGACACTTCCTGGCAGAAGCGTGATCACCCCAAAACAATGGAAGTACATTTCCACAGCAATACAATCTCAAAACAAACCCCTTTCAAGTCCACTAAGATAATGTGGATATCATGGGTCGTTAAACAACCCAGAGAAAGTGATGCTTTAAACCAGTCCCACCATCCATTTCCCTCACCCCCGACTCTTTTCTTTCTTTGAAATAAACGCGCGCATAAACGCTCTTAGGCTTCCAAACTATCAACTCTGAAGAGACAACAACAAATAACTTTATGCTTACTGTGGTTAAGAGGGGTTTCATCTGTTCATTGCTATCTTCCTCCATTTGTTCAAACTGGGCACTTCTTCCGTCCCTCGCCGGAGACTGATTTGAATATGATATGTCGAAATGCCCCTTCTCGCGTCACAGCCACTGAGAGCGTGTGAAATGGTATTTTTACATATATCGGGGCTTGGCAAATCCCGCCCTTTTTGAGATTGACAGGTGATCTCATCCCATTCCTCTCAGGCGACCGGCTTTTTCCCTAACCAATAGAATCGTCGGAAAGACGCTAGAATATGAATATTAATAAGAAGGAGAGGGATTGATTGGCTATTGGATGGTCTACAGAGTCCACTAGGGAAGAGAAAGAACTCGTGGTGAGGGTGAGCATGATGATTTGAAAGTATTATGGTGTTATTATTAAGCCTTAATGTGTTGTAGAATGAGAGATAAAAACAAAAAGGATGTCAAAGTAAAACTAAGTAGGGGTTGGTTGTACAGCAGCCAACCAACCAACCAACCCAGAGAACCACTATAGTTTATAGTAATTAATAATTACACATCACTGCATAATGTTAATCAAACTATTATTTTAATTTCATTGGTAGTTGTCCTCGTTAAAAATTTTATTTAAATTTTAAATTAGGGCTGTCAAACGATTAATAATGATTAATTGCATACACAATAAAAGTTTGTGTGTACATAATATATGTGTGTGTACCGTGTATAATTATGCATATTTGAATACACACACATATACATGTATTATATAAGAAATATTTGCATGTATTATTTGTATATTTATATAATTTATATTATATATAAATATTTTATATATAAATATAAAATAATTAAGTAAATATATACATGCATGTGTGTGTATTTATATATACATAATACTTATACACAGTACACACACATATATTATGTACACAAACATTTATCTTGAATGTGATTAATCAGGATTAATCGTTAGACAGACCTAATTTAAATACATTTAAGGGGTTCTAACTCAGGATTTCAAACAAAGGACCCATTACACAAACAGTTTGCAGACCCTAAATGTATCATATATTGTAGTTTTGTACAGTACTTGATTATTTTTCTGTTTTATCATCCTTCAGTTTTGCTTTAGCTTTCATCTTAAGACATTTTAATACCTGATGGTGGTCCATCATATTGCACATCACAGCTGTAACTGGTCACTATTGTTTTTATTGTCAAAAAAAATATTTTAAATCGTGCTGTGTTGTGGCAAATGAGGACACTTTGTGCATGATGAAGGTTTTTGACCAAAACGTTGCCACTTTTAAATTTTTTCTAAATAAAGGGAGAATAACAGTGTGCAGATCTCTTTTATTTAAATATAAAAATCAACTATGAACGACTATGTATGAATACTAATAACACTGATGATGAAGATGATGATGAGACTTCATTTGTGTTACTTTATCAGTGAATCAGTAACAAGAACATTTTATATATAATAGTATAAATGTTTGTTTGTTTCACATTATGACCAATATTGGCTGGATTATTTATTTGTTTATTTAAATTATTGTTTTGCTGTTTTTAAACCTTTAAAACTTCAGGTTACTTCAGGTAATTGGTACTAAACTGAGATTACAATACATTTTGCTCTAAAATGTCTATCTTTGTGCAGGGATGCCCCCTTGTGGTTCATAACTTCTCTGCATGTATTCTCCTTTGATCTGGGCTACAGTAGATGGATATAGGTCTAAAATAGACTCTAAACATGTCATGACTTTATTTTGTGTTTCTATTTAAGCATTTAACTATTTAAATTTATGATTAACATAATACAAATAAAGACATTATGTTTCCTGTACTGTATTTTATTTTAACAAACCAAAAACTATCATAGTGATCAGTTATTGCATTGCTCTTACACATCTTGATCTTACAAAACCCTCTTATTTACATTCTGTCATTGAAGCTGTGTCCTCTAATCCTGTCATTCTAAAAGCCTTTTGTCAGAAGTGGGATTTGAACCCATGACTCCATCCGGATAACAGAATGCTCAGCACTCATAATCATAACCTTGATGATAAATACTTTCTGGAATGCAAAACATGCCATGCTAATTTCAATAAATGCCTCAAGATCAGCAACTCTCTTCTTCCAAAAAAAAAAAAAATTTGTATAACCTGAATTCACCCAATGTTTACATCTTGAAACAGTGTTATGTTTAAGACCCATTCTCTTCATATTTTGTGGAGGTGGAGGCTTGAGACTTCTTACTAAGTAAAACTAAAACAAACACAAAAGTAAAATGACTCAAGACAAACACCATTTCTTAAGCACAATTTTTTCACATACTACTAATATGAATGGATTTTAAGTTGGGGGCTGATATATTGTTACATAGAATACATAGTATTCTGCACTTCTACCATCTCTCTCTCTGTGTTTGTGGGTTATGCAAAAGCTGGACTAGGTGGCTAGAATAGAATACCAGTGCAAACTATCATATATCAATCCCCTTTATTTGCTCATTGTGCTCTTACGTGGTTTTTGCATAAGTATATCATGTACACAGATGGCAGTTTTGTTAGTTTGTGCAGATTTTATATGTTGTGACATGCAGGATCAAGTGAACATGCTCCTTCCAAACTTTGGAACTTGTTTTTGGAATACCAGAAAATGTGCCATCTCATGTGCCGTTCTCTTTAGTTTGTACTTTTAAGAATAAGCACTGAGAAAAAACAAAGCTAAATCTAAATTCGCCAACAGTGATTCGTCTGAGCAACTCTTCCAGTAAATCCAGATTTTCCGCTTTGAGAATGTTCACAGTGACTGTTCCTCTTTACTTAGATTTCACTTTGTTTGACAGTAAAGAGAAAAGCATGCCTTTACCTTTTGTATAGGGTTAATAAACTGGAACCAATATTAGTATATTCTTTTGAGGACATTAGCTTGTAAAAAAAAAACGTTAAATGCATCAGATTCTAAACGTTCATATCTCTCTCAGTGTGTTTAAAGATGCCTAGACATGATGATGTGACCAGCTTTGTGCAGCAGCCAGCGTCACCATTTGACCAGCGTGTGGTGTCTAAATTCATGACGATCAGGCCAAAGGTCCTGGGGGTAAAACAAACTGTTTCAAACTGTTTCTTTCTGCTACATGCTCATTTTGATTTGGGGGAAATGAGCTAACAGATACTGTCTTGTTTTATATCTTCCAGGTATTGGAAATATCAATGGGTATGGGGATGATTGTCATAACAATCTGGACGGGATTTTTGTATCTCCTCTGGTCATGTCTAATTGTAAGTATTTTATTAACAGGACAACATTGTGCAATGAACAAATACTCAATAATGTTCATTTTCTTCCCTGTAGTCAGTTTCAACTGGATCTGTGACGGTAGCAGCTGCATGCAAGCTTAACACATATCAGGTTAGTCTGAATATCTAATGTAATAGAAAATATTTAAAGGACAGTATAGTACTAGAGTGCAATGCATTATGTTTTAAACATTCCTGATATATTTAAAGGGTCTTTTTTCCATTTCAGGTCAGAATCTCGCAATTTCTAAACTGTTTCAATGCCATAGCAGCTGCTATCTCCATCCCATTTCACTGTCTTGACAGTGATGTAAGTAGACGTCCTGCTTTGAATCTCACAAAAATCTAATATATCTGCCAAACTTACATCAAAAGTGCTAATATCAGTGTAATCAATTATAAAATAAGTTTCAACTGTACCCCATTTACTACACTAATATGTACTTCATAATGATTATATCAGTCACAATGTGCCATTTCTGACCATTTCTTCAAGACAAATGACTATTTATGAATAATAAAGTGCCTAATTCTGTCATGAAACCTAGCTCTAGATGGCGCAGGTTGATTGGTCCTTAACACAGCTGATAAAAATTACATCATTAACTACTTAGCACAAGCTGATAGGCTCATGTCGCATCTGCAGCCAATGAGCTTGCTACTCAACATTTAAATAGCTGGTTACCATTCACTATAGCAGTTTGCAGTGCGCTTTCAGAGTTTGTCTTAAGGCTGATTTATACTTCTGCGTCGGACCTGCGCCGTAGCCTCTACGCTGTGGGCTACGCGTTGATTTTCATTTATACTTCTGCGATGCGCAGTTACACATGCAGAGGGAGCATGTGTACCCCCTGAGGGAGGGTTTCTGGCAGGACAGACCAATCACAGCACTTGCGGTCTGCGTCGAATTGACGCGTTGTTACATTTTTGGAGAGGTGCACGTGAGGGTACGTCGTAGTCTACGCATGCTACACACAGCCTACGACGTAGCTGTATAAATTGGGCTTACACGGAGACGCGTTTAGCTGTATACGTTAAAATTTTGTATCCTATCAGTGTTTCGTCCACACAGATCCAGCGTTTTGGGAGCATGAAACCGATATTTTTTGAAACCGGGTCCCAGAGTGGATGAATCTGAAAATGACATCCTTGCGTTTTCGTGTGTACAGCCAATCCGTATATTTTGTGAAACGATGATGTCATCACACCACGTCCCGCGTGGGAAAGACTAGAAAGGGATATACAACTACGGGCACTGGGCATGCGCACATCAATATTGTATCATTTAATTACTGTATTTGCATTATTGTAAGGGTAGGTTTAGGGTTGGGGTAGGTGTAGCCTTTAATAAAACACATCTGGTAAGTAGCAAATTTATTTATTGTTATTTTATTGTGAGATTTATTGTCTCACTTCCTACCATTGCTGTACCCCTTCTAGCCACAACTCTTCTTCTCCGTTTTTAGTGTATTTCTGTGGCAGAATTACAGCGTCACACACTGGCCTGGCATGTATACTACATCGTTTTGAGTCATTTTCATTGCTCTCATGTATCCGCAGATATTTCTTGAAACAACAAAAAAAGATTGGATAGGGAAAGCTCTGGCTTCGTGTGGACGGGGCCTAAAACCCTCCACCTTCCCCAGCTCCACCTGTATAGATCTGCTATGGATAATTGATATATGTTATTTGCGTAGCAGCATGTCTTACATCTTCACAGCAGCGTATCGGCATATGTATTGGCAGTAGCAAGTTCCTGTATTTGCTCTGCAACAGAAATAATCAGCAGCAATTGAGCAGTAACCTAGCAGATCTATTCCGCAAAGACCAAATACATTAATATTGTCATATCCATTACCATGCTAAAAATCTTCAGAGAGTTGTCATGATAGGAATGTATTTAAGTTTAAAATCATCTTGTCTCTATGCTCACTCAGGGTGTGACTCTAATTCTCTTGGTTGGCTGTGATGTCCTTGTCTTCATCATCTCTGTTATTGTTGCCTCATCTTCTTGTGATTGCTGCAGGACAAAGGTAAAACTCTTTAAGATGAAAATCAAACATTATTAACTTAAAGGCACAATATGTGAGATTTTTAGATTAAAATATCCAAAAACCACTAGAACAGTGTTATATATTTTTTGTTGACTTGTGTACTTACATTATCCCAAATGTTTCCAAGAATGTGTTTAAATCCAGAGAAATAAGCAATTTTAACCAGGACACGGACTGTGTCCATGCATCACCTATCAATGACATCATACCCGCGTTACCCTCAATTTCCGGTTTATTTTGTAGAAACCATGGAAACACCAAAGACACTTTAATATATTATGTGTTTTATTAGACAGGTGAGTCTGCAGCATAATAAAAGCTCTACTGCTCTCGAGCCATGTGTCACGCTTGTCTCTCATTAGCAATCACTCCTGGGGCCTCGTTCCTCTCCAACGGCTTTCAGCCCCACCCTGCTTCATACTACAGTAATGTTAATAAGTCTTTAATACATTAGATCATCCATGAATATGATTTCTGCCCGAGTCCTGTCAGATTCTTTTGAGGTGAAGACAACATCTTTGCCTGATGTCGTCATACTCCATTCTAGTCCATTGGGTGACTGATACTGATACTGCCCCATTGGGCTGTGATTATGGGCCATGTTTCAACTGAACCAGGAAAGACCTCAATTGGATAGACCTACAACCAATAAGAGCAACGGAACAATGCATTGTTGTCAACAGAACTCAACTGCACGCACGCTGGAAGAAGTAGAAGAGGAAGATGAGTGTAAACAATCTTTACCGGTGTTGTAAAAGAATTTAAGGATACATGGAGTACTTACCAACACGATCATAATTTTTGAGAGAAATAGTCAAGGTGAATGCATATACGAACAAGTTCTCCATTTAGGATTAGAACAAATTCAACCCAAGCGCTCTTTGGTGACGTCAATGCTTACATTACTGTTGATCTGTCCATCATCATATAAAGCCCGCCCTGACAATCTGATTGGTCCGAACAGGTCCTGTTCGGGCATAGCTACTCCACAACGGATCAAGCCCAGGCTGAATTTCCCGAACTCAAATGTTGTGGGCGGGGCTAAATTCAGCGGGCATCCCCCATGATCCCACAAAATCAAGGCGTCTTCAAGCTACGCCTTTGTTTTGATTAAGTGACCTCTAGTGGCGAAAATTACATATTGTGGCTTTTAAAAAAAAAAAAATTTAAAACAAAATTACGTTTAAGTAATCCTTATGTCCATGCCAGCTGTATATTACAAGCATTCTAAAGATATTGGATAAGGATAGCTTTGTGTGGGGAAAGAAACTTTTCACTGAAAACCAGTCTTAGCTCTTCTTTCCATTGAATCAGTTGAAGCAGTTCACAAAAGCAGCCTGACAGAAAGAGCTTTATTTGTTTAATGATGGTTCTAGGCTCTACAGAAGCAACAGAATTGGCCAACAATTACATAAAACGTTGTTTATTTCATTTAAAATACATTTATGTTGGATATTAGTAGTTTCATGGAGACAGAAATCGCCACATTTTATTTAGATACCTTTAGATACATCCAATATTGAATGCAACACAAAAATTATGTTCTTTTTGTTGTGTTCTTTCAGTCAAGACATGTTGCAGTCAGTTACATAAACAGGGATGTGCCTTACATGACTGACAACAATATTGTTCTTCAAGGCCAACAAGGCCATTTTGCACCTCCGCCAAACTACGATCCAAGTCCTTCAGCACCTCCAGCATACTACAACCCAAATCCTTCAGCACCTCCAGCAAACTACTACCCAAATCCTTCTGCACCTCCACCAAATTATGATGCAGTCCTATCTGCACCTCCACTAAATTATGATCCAGGTCTTTTTGAACCACCACCAAGCTACAATCAAGTCCTTCTGCACCTCAAGTGAACTATAATCCAGGTCCTTTTGACATTCCATCAAACTAATAAGAAATTAAGGAGTAGTTTCTTATCTGTTGATGAAATCAGTTACTTTTTTGCTACAGAACTTTATTGGAGCTCCTTATTCACTTTCCTGGATATAATTTAAACATTCTACCACAAGTCTCATGCTAACACGTTTAAGTGTTAGAGAGTTAAACTTTAAAACAGTGTGACAGTTTCATATTAATTATTAATAGTGTGATACTCCCATAGGCTACCTCTGTAAATGTACCACTATAAACATGTTTTCTCATTGTTATTACAACCTTAGTGATGAGTTATAAATTATTATCAGAATGTAATCAACAGCATGTCACAGATGCTAACATTTGTATTGTACTGAACTTGTGATAAACACGTTTGTTTTTGTTTTTTGTGCAATGGGTGTAAATACAAGATATTCAAAATCCTAAAACATCAAAAACAGTCTGCCAGCTTATTCAAATGTTTGGTGTTTTATGACATTTTAACAGAATAGTGACCAGTCAGTGTTATAAAATAAGAGACATATTGCTGCATACTGTAAAATAATAAGCTGTAAATCCCAGAATAGTTTGAAGTTTCAGAAACATCCATCCATTTTCCAACCTGCTTGTTGGGTCACCGCCGGGGAAGCTGCATGGAGTCTGTCCCAGTATCTCGGGCCATTAAAAAGAGAAACACCTTGAACAAATAGCCAGTCCATTGCTGGGCTACTACACAAACACATGCAACTATGCATAATTAAGTGTCTAATTTACCTGTCCTGCATGTCTTTGGATTATGAGCAAAACCTGAGCACAAAGTGGAGTATCATAAACATACAAACTTCACACACATCCTCCTGGCTCAACCGTGAATCAAACCAGAGACTTGCTGTGAGGCAACAACGCTACCCACTGAGCCACCGTGCCACCCATAATATCACAAACATTTTATGCATAAATTTCACTTAGGAGGTGGAGTCTCATAAACTGCCTTTTACCTTAATTGCAACTTGATGAAAGAGAAAATGAAAATGCCAAGACTCATCAAGAGCAGCATCAAGGTAAAGCAGTCTATTAATATAGCCTAGTGATTATTTTCCTCAGATTGTACAGATCTGTTAGATACTGCTAATCTAAATGGACTGGAAGTTGGGAGGAAGACACTTATTAAATATTGTACATTTTAACCAAAGGGGTTGAACTTACAGTTATTCTGTTTTCAGCTAAGATCTTTAACCACTGGACTACAGCACATTTTGACAAATGCTTTTTATCTAGAGCTTTTACACTTACATGTAGCCTAGGTTTTTATTTTGTTTCACAAAGGCTCAGTGAGGTTAGAGCAACTCCAGACTTCCGCTACTGTGTTAGTGTCCTACCAGCAAATTAGGGCTGCGCAATATATCAAAATTATCGAAATATCACAAATGTACATATCGCGACGGCACGCAATATCTGAATGATTTTAATAGGCTACTTCAACATTGTGAAAAAGTATACGTTTTAGGTCGACACATATAGCAAAGAATAAACTGGGCACACGACTGTTACTTATGTGACTTGCTTGACATTAAAAAGAGTTATTAAACGCAATAACTTGCGAAAAACAACTCAGTCTCGCGCTGTCTGACACACACCGACATGTGAGCACAAGCCGCCTCTCTGAAAGCATGTGATCCCCTCAGTTCTGTTTCGTGTCTTGTTACACACTCAAACTGTCAAATACACACACATTTAGGTCAAAATGGCTGTCTTGGTGAGTATTCATGTAAACACAGTTGGTTATGCTTTAAGTGAACGATATCAGTTGGGGAAAGAAACCAAATGTGTGTCAATAGGATCCGTGCATTAGGTCTTAAAGTGACAGCCTGCTAATACAGTAACCCTGCTAATACAGTAACCCAGTAACCCTTTTTAAACAATTTTTTTAATATAATTTAAATAGATTTTACACACTAATAGCAATATTGTATCGCATATCGAATGTCGCATTATTTAACAAGGTATTGCATATCGCATTTTTCTTCAATATCTCACAGCCCTACAGCAAATATATATTTCTAAAATCTCTATGAAACCATATTCTGAACAAAGTTAAAATGAATTGCCAGTCATTCTTCTTCTTCTTTAATCATAAATCACTGATGTATATGTATATCTTAATATGTTTTGATCTTCTTGAAAGGGTATTTTAAAAGTTATAGGGTAAATGTACCTATTAAGCTCACCAAAATCTACATTGAGACGTTTTAGTGCACATGGTATTGGTTTGAGTACAAGAAGTTATGTTAAAATAAAAGATTAATCTCTAACACAATAATATTTAATTTTATATTAAATGACAAAAGTGTTTAAATTAAGATGTACATCATTAAATGCAAAAAGTCTGGCTGTGCTTAATGGGTTCATGTTTGTACCCTTTAAGCACACCCCTGTTCCCATTAAGCTCACATGTTTTTGGGGGAAATTCTAAAACATTTTTAAAGAATAATTTTATAAAGATTAACTTAAAGTGAGAACCATCAGTTAATATTTAAAGTCTGTTTATGAAGTATTTACACAGACGTTCAATGTGGATGAGCTTTATTGGAACTGCAAACATTACATTTATAAATTTAAAAGGACAATTTTGCTAAATAAATAATCTAGGTCGTATTATGTTCATAGATATTTTAATATGAACAGCTATTATAGATAATATCTATGAAATTATACTTTTTCTTATTGATGCATACTGAAGCTATGATTTTCATAGTAGTGCACCCTTTAAGCTCACCTTACAATAATATGTAATGTGTAAAACCACAGAACATAAATAAACTGTAAATTTATAATATAATGGATTTAAAAGTACAAGCCAGTAATGCCTGTGAAGTAATATATTAGTGTAGCACACAATCTTATACAGCTAGTAAGCTAACAATGTTCTGTAGCATCTGCGCTATGTTGCTAAAACTCTAATTATTTCCCACATCCAGGTTCCAGGTTAAAAAGTCGAAATGTTAATCTCTTAATTTTGCAGTAAGATGTTATACTTATCGAAAATAAAGGCTTAAACATCTGAAAAATGCACATTTAAGGGGCTCCTGTTCTGGTGAAAGTTTTCAGACAGCTTTTAAAATGGCCACCAGACAGTGTGAACACATGAATACCCATATCTCAGTGTGCAACACTGATTAGCTTGACATTACAGGAGGTATATAGTAACAAACACATCATTTGGTTAAGACATCAAGTAGGATGATAAATATTTTTTTCTTTTTATAATCTGAGCTCAAAGATAGTGTGCTTAATGGGTACTTGAGTTTAATAGGTACGTGTCTTTTGTTAATCTTGATTACAATATTTATATTAAACCACACACTCACATCTTAGCTTTGGTTCACAATCTCTGAGTTCTAAATTTAAGTGTTATGGTTAGTAGTAAAACCACTGTTACTAATGTTTAAAAGCAAAATATTTCATAAAATAAGAATGTGCAGGTGTGTGCAGTATCCAAATACTCCAGCAGAGGGCGGACAGGGGACAAATAAACAAGAACACATCACTTTTGTGTTATGAACGTTTGTATGGTCTTCACTTGTTTGTGCTGAAGTGTTTTCGAACTTATAAAGGATTTATAAACTCAAGTTCGGATGGAACAAGTACATCTAATCCTGTCATTCACAACGTAAGGGTATTTAAAAAGCTGCTTACCTCACTTCTGCAATCATTCCTCCACCACTCCAACGCAACCATGGTTTATATAAACATATAGTGTTGCTTCAGTATTAAAAATAGTCCAGGGTGTAGGACTATATGTCACTACATACGCTACAGTAAATTTTGAGCATTAGAGTAGAGAATTTAGTTGTGATTGTTATTTATATATCTTTTGGTAAACTAACAAACATGAAACGTAGCACGTTTTAAACATCAAGTGTCTGGCTGCACCCCACTGAAAATGTAAGAAATAGCCCCTCCTTATTTCTGGGATGACTGCATTCGTGCATTTGTCAAGTCCAGCCCTCTTACCCAATATATATTTAGTGCTGTCAAATCGATGAATCGTATATATATACTACACACACACACACACACACACACACACACACACACACACACACACACACACATATATATATATATATATATATATATATATATATATATATATATATATATATATATATATATAAACATTTTTGTTTTGTACTCTATTTGTGAGAAGTGCCATTTAGAGCTTGAATTGTGTTTTGGGTTCTAGCTCTCCATCAACAGCAAGCCAACTATATTTGCCTTCAAATCACTCAAGGATTAAACTCATGAAATAAGCCAAATATGAACACACTACAAAATAGTCTATCTGTGCCTGTAAATTACTGTGTCTCAGTGTTATGAAAAAAATATGCTTTTTTTAAGCTTCACTTTTGAGCCTTACCCTACGTAGCTTTATGTAGGAGACATTTTCATGTTAGCTGATGTTTTGATGTCTGAGTTCAGTGGCTCTGTGATCTGTATGTTGTATCATGGTGTCTCACAGCTGTGTGTGTGTGTGTGTGTGTGTGTGTGTGTGTGTGTGTGTGTGTGTGTGTGTGTGTGTGTGTGTGTGTCAGACTGACAAGCAGTGTTTTTACAGGACAGCTGTGCTGACTGCTGTGTGTCTCACAAACAGAGAAGAGATGAGACTGCCAGAGGTTCTGAGATTGGATGAGAAGAGCAATTCCTCCGGGATGAAGGTCACTTCTCCTCTGACTGTTTATGGAACATGCCCAGAGTCCGGAATGATCTGCTTGGTTTCATTGGATACGGTAAAGCAGCAGCATGCAGACATCTAGCTTTGTCTCTTTCACTAACCATTCTTAAACTAGAAGCATTCATTCACTGAATAAGACACTGGTTCTCAACAGATTTTGTATCATAATGCAATCCAACACACGGTACCAAAACAGTGTTTGTTTGGCAAAACATTCAAATATGTTACATTCAAATAACATTCAAATAAGGAACTGCATATAGGCACAACAGTTTAATAACATGTCTGTTTACTTAACGTCTACTGAATTTCAGTGGTTTTCACAAAACACATTTATATTCCATGACTTATTTTTAAACTTTTTTTGTAGTGCTTTTCGAGAATGAGGACATGTTATACAACCTGTCCATGTTAGTATCAGAAGCGGTGCGGGGAGTGTTTTCCCTTCTCTTTAAAAAGTTGATTTGTTTATTTTGCAATCTTAATTATGAACAGTGATATATTTTGCATTCCTGTCTGTGACCCAGCAGTTGAGAACCACTGGTATAAAGTATGTAAGTATATAAAGTGTACTGGTATATAAGTGTTGATTCAGTCAAGCATTTATTCAAAGCAAATTGAAGCTCATGAAAGGAATAATCCTTCCCTATTATTCAGAGAAGTTGCACCACAAAGAGTTTTTACTTTTAAATAATTTATTCTTTTTTTAAATTATTTGGCTTACTACATTTGACCTGTGTATCACACTAAACATACAAAATAACAAGAAATAGTTAATCCATAATCCATTAAATAATGCATTGATAGTGTAACTGTGATCCTTCTATGTGAATGGAGAGCAGAACACTGGGGTACAGCTCAAACTACCCAACAACAGTGTAGCACAGACAGAGGTCCATTGTGTACAGCACCTAAAACACCCTTTACACTATTAACATCTTTTCAGGTACACTTGAACACATTTCAACCCATTTAAATGGATGTTTTGTTTTTTTACAGCAGGTCAGAAATATTGGATATATTTAGATACAAACATATTTAGAAACAAATCAAACTCCCATGACTCGGTTATCTCTCTTGTGAGTTAAACGAAAGGAGGAGAATCGCTAAAATCAATGAATACACAGCAAAGTGCCGAGATTCTCCTAATCACATCAGGATAACAAAGAGCTAGGTAAGCAGAGATCTGGATTTCAGTCTGTCTGTTTAACAGGAGACGGATGGGTTTTATCGTGGCCGTTTTCAGGAAGATTGCTGTAGCCACTGAGCTCCGGTTGCTCATACATTATTTCCTGGAACACAAAAGCTACTGTCAAAGTGAAATTGCACCACCAACAATTCGGTTTTAAACATTAAAATTAATTTCAATAAAAATAAAAAACAACAAGAATAAAACCCTACAGGCATAAAAAAATATTCCTTTTTGTTTTCGTGATATATTTCAAGTACACTAAGGTTAATTCACATCAAGTGTAGAACATCTCAAAGCAGAAGCACTAAATTCACTCACATCATAAGCTTGAGTTGAACTATGTGTTTGACATGGACAACTGTGCACTGCAGCTCGTTAGGGAAATTCATTCTCATGTATTTTGTGCAGAAATCCCTCCTCTGAATGTAAACTGAGCTCCCAGCTCGTCTTGAACTATTTACCGCAGCATGTTACCACAGACGAGTGATTTTTCACATTCACGATAATAATATGAAATCAGTGCTGAGGCAGCACGGAATATTGCATGTTCAAACGCTTGAGACACAATTGTACTCTGTACAGTATGTACACAATATCTGTGCTCTGTGTCTCCAGATGGGACTGTGCGTTAGGCGAGGGCTTTCTCTCTCCCCTCATCTGAGTGGGGTCAGGGTGGATCTGTGTGGTTTTGGATGGGGTTTGTAGAGTTTCTTTGGGATTTTGAGTTTCAAGAATTGCACTTCACTTATTTTGTATCATAAGAGTTTAAGAAAGATAAACAACCCATCCAAAAGCCCTGAAACATGCAGTATGTTTAACTGGTACAATTATGTTTTTGTTGAGTTTTTAGTTTTTTGTTATAGGCCTATAGTAAAATACTCATATAGTTTAAACATTTTTTGCACTTTCAAATGTTCTTCAGAAACATGTTCATCTAAGACTATCATTTGTTACAGGAATATTCAACAGTCAGCCATCTCCAGTCCTCTTTAGGGTACATCCTGTGGAAAAATCAGGAAGGTTGCCATTGCCATTGCCAAACTACTAAAATTCAGTCAAAAACAAAAAAGTTAAATTAAATGATTTGAATGTATATCTGTATTGCAATGCTGAAGAAATTAGTCTTTGAGTTTTGAACTTCACTTGATGCTGTTATCAATGGAAAACACATGAACATTAACCCAATTATTCCACAGGATCATCACAAAGCCACACTCTCAGAAAAATAAAAATTGTGCAAAAAGTGTACCTTTAGGAGTACAGCAGTTTGTCACTGGGGCAGAACCCTTAATGGGTCATCTTTGCAGCTTATTTACCCCTAAAGTACTTACCCTAAAGTGAAGTTCCTAAATGTGATTTAGGGAGGAGCGAGCCCATCTAATCTTCCAATCAACAGCCAAAAGCCATAGTATATAAGCAGCTGCTTACCTCTCCTCAGTCTCAGCTGTTCCAGCATTCCACTACCTCCTCAAACTCCACCTTTGTCTTAGGTACCTTGCCCTACATAATCATATCCTATATTTAGTCACTGTGGGGGTATATCAAAGTTCGAGTTGAAGCTGCTTCATCAAGCCCCTCATCAGTCGACAGCAAGCCATATAAGTTTAACCTAATATTAAGATTATATGCGCAAACAAACTCGTTAAAAGGGTACTTAAGACTACTCTAAAGTACTAATATTAACCTTTTAGGGGTATTTAAGTATATACAAATATCGTCCCTTAATATATATACAAATTTGGTACTGGTACTGCCCCATTGACAATATGTTGTACCCCTAAAATACACTTTTTTTTTTTTTTCTGACAGTGCATGACAGGAAGAAAGCTGGTAGCCATAACAGCGCAAATACATAGAGAAACCTGTAGAACACCAAGTCCGTGAGGTCTCATCTGGGGATTGCAGCAAATTCAAACACCAAAAGCACTTCAACAGACACTAATGGTTTCATCGTCACACATTCTCAATGGTCAAGGAATAATCCCAAATAACATTAGAATGGTCTCCATGGAAAAACATGGAACAGATCATTTGTAATAACTGATCCCTTTATAATCTTGAGTGACCATGACTAATTTTCTTTCATAATCTGAATTTGTTTTCACAATGCATATTTTCGATGTATGTATTTTGTTTTAAAGGAGCTGAACTGGACCAGAGCAGGTGTGCGTCAAAGAAGATATAGATGAATCCGGTGAGGAGCCTCTCGGCCAGCACTGACTCTCTTGCATTCTCCTTCTCTCTTGCTCTCAATCTCCATTAATCTCCATGACCTTTTCTGTGAGGATTTCCCGGAAGGTGGAAAGCTGCTTCATCTGCTCTGTCTGCATCGAATGTCTCCTCATCAGTTTCTTCTTCATCTTGAAGTCTGGCCCACGTTTTGGAGATGATGGTGCAACTGGCAGCAGGATCTTGCTCCCTGAGTGAACGGGAGAAGTGGGCTTTCCATTGGCACGGATATCAGGAATGGGTCGCTGGGGGTTGACGTTGAGAGGAGGAAGGAACCCAGGTCGTGTGTGGGAGATGTGGTCCAGGAGGAGAGTCCCTGATCCCCGACGTTCCAACAGTCCTGTTGGACGCCGTCGCATTGTGATAGGAGACACAGAGTTGGGAATGCTCTCCAGAGACTCTCGAGAAGAGCTAGTGAGCAGCGATAAGGGGGAGGCATTGTACTTGCGTCGCTCCACTGAGACACGTCCAGAATCTGGAGATCCAGGGATGGAGGTAGGACACAGGTGGGTGTCCGATTCATAGTGTTCCATGCGGGTGAGTTTGGGGTGTGGTAAGCCACGGATTCCTGTAGATCCCTGAGCCAAATTGTCCTGAGTCTCAGGGGCCGTGTTTCTGCGATACAGTGACTGGTGCTGATGGACTTTATCAGCCCAGGACGAGCCACACAGTGCTGCACAGTCTTCTGAACAAGACCGGTCAATTAGCTTCGGAGAGGATGGGTCATGGGTCTCTATACTGTGCCTTCGGGACAGGAGAGGTCTGCCTGGACCAGAAACTGTCATCCCATTCATCTCTGAGACCAACTTGTCCTCCTCTGCTAAATCTCCCTCTATCCGCTCTGCTCTCTCAGCAAGTACAGAAGGAGCCACCAGACCCCAGGGCTCAGAGTTCAGTCTTTTCAGAAGCTTGAGGGGCGGTGGTCTTCTCTCCCCCTGTGGTCTGCTGGAGGGTAGTGGGAGTGCTGAAGTCACAGCGAAGCTGAAGATACCTTCCTCCTCCTTACAGAGTGCAGAGCCAGTGGTATGGATCTCCACTTCGGATGGAGACATACAAGCAGGGGAGAGATTGTCCACTATACCCGGAGACGGTGGAGAGTTTAGGTATTGTTTGGTCTTTTTAGTGCCAGAGGGAGATGTATCGGTTGTAATGATGATTACCTCTTTGCCTTTGGCTTTACAGGCATCCAACAGGACCTGGAGAGTGTCCCTGTCACCCTTATTGATGGCGTGAACGAGTGCTGAGGACCCGGAGTAGTCTTTCAAGCTGGGATCGGCGGCATTTTCCAGCAGCAGTGACACCACCTCTTTGCCTGCCTTTTCTGCACATGCATGCATCAGGGCGGTCCGACCCGATTTGTCAGGGATGTTTGGGTCTGCTCCCTTCTCCAGCAGGTACCGCACCATTCTCTGCCGGGTCTGCGGATCATCGTATCCTGCCAGACAGGCTGCTATGATTGGCGTCTCCCCTCGCTCGTTTCCTTCGTTGATGTAGGCTCCACCCTCCAGGAGGAGGCGTGCGAGGCGGAGTTTGCCCTGGAACACCGCCTTCAGAAGGGCATTGCCCTCTGTGCGCAAAGCCCCTCCATCACCCATGATGTCTCGCTCTCCACCTCTAGAATCCCAGAATCCCCCACCCCTCTCCTCCTCCGGCCTCAGCACTGTTGGCACATCCTGGCTCAGATTCTGATCAACCTGGAACGAAAAACAAAAAAAGTGCTTTGTCATGAGATTTGACAAACTTTGCTTTTTACTTAATCGTATTTCTTTCAATTTCAATTTATTTTAATTGTACTTCCTTACATTCAAATACACTAAACTCAAATTCAGTTGAAATTCAGGAATTTAACTGGAATTTATCAGGCATTCTTGATTTAGTTCTGAATGGAACACAACTCAGATCAATCAAACAAAATCAGACTCAAAATTTGAAAATGTTGTTAATTGTTAGTTAACCATGTAACCCAATGCATTAACTAAAGTTAATGTATACAACCTTATAAAAGTGTTGCCTTAATCAGTTGCCGTAATCAGCTGAAACTCTGCACAGCCCTGTACTCAACACAGTCTTCTCTCCATCTTCTCTGTAATGAAGGCAGGAGAGGAGATGATAATGGCAGTCCAGTAAAGAAAAGAAAATTGAATTCCTGAGTGGTGCAGAGAGCATCAAGACAAGCTCAGTCAGCTCTGCACACGTACAAATGATTTATATAAATTTATCTTACACACACCAGAGATCACCAGAGATTTACTAACACAAAAATTGTTGTTCAAAATAGTTTCTTTTGATATATAATTGAGCTGAAAATGATTAGCGTGAAAGATGATTATAATTATTAGACAAAAAATAAAAAATACCCCATGGTTAGGGGTTGGTGTTAACCCTCAATCAGAAACCTTCCCATCATGCAATGTATGAGCTAACTATCTTGGTAAGATGATTAGAGCGAGCGACAGGGGTTGGGGCAGGAGGGCGTCCAGTCTAATAACAGCATTATTAACATACCACAGCCCTCGAAATCAGTTCAGTCTTATATGAAATTCAGAGAGCCCAAAGTCACATAGCATATTGATACAGTCACTGAGGATGAAGCCATCCTCTTTTCAAACTGAAACAATGAGCTACATGAATGGGGAGAAGGATGAAATTGGTTTGACTATAAGCTGGCAGTCGATCGTGTATTGTCACAGAGGGTTGTCAGTGTGGTTCAGCTATGGAAGATGGTGACATTAAGTGACTTACTTGAGGTCAGTGGGGGAAATGAGAAACTAACTGCGCAAGGTAAAATCTGAAATCGTTTACAGTCTGATTTGTTGAACACAGTGAGAGTCCTACTCTACTCTTCCATGTATAATTTGTTTGATTTATTCCTTGTGTTCTTCCTTTCACTCCGGAGATCTTGAGCTCTGGTGATATAAAGCAGTGATATGCAAAGATGTACTGGGACTTAAAAACAGCCAAATACCCATGCCAGCCCAGGACACAACACACAGAAGATAACAACCCAATACAAAGTTGGGGTGAGTAAGTTTTTTTTATTAAAAAAAAAAAGAAAAAGAAATATACTCTTATTCAGTGTTAAATGTATCAAAAATTCAAGACTGAAAAAATGTCAAGCAGCATAACTGTTTTCAACATTGATGATAACAATAAGAAATGTTTCTTGAGTAGCAAATCAGTATATTAGAATGATTTCTGAAGGATCATGTAACACTGGAGACTGGGGTAATGATGCTTTGCCATCACAGGAATAAATTACATTTTAAAACATATTAAAATAATAATATTACTGTATTTTTGATTAAATAAATGCAGCCCTTTAAGCAAAAGAAAACATTTAAAAATCGTACTGACCACAAATTTTAAACAGTAGTGTATGAACGGTATATAATACAAATGATTGCCAATATATATTAACACTATGTTATATACTGATTGTTCAGTATACTTGGATAAACCTTAAATGGCTTTTATATAAAAACAACAAAAATGTGCCTTTTGTATGATGTTATTTTTATTTTATTTTACTTGTATATTATGATTTCCTAACAAAATATCCATCTTTGCTTCACCCAGTACTGCTTTACTTATACTGCATATATACCTTTAAGCCTTTGAATATTTACATTTTACAGCCATCCCTAAAGTCGACTGACCCACCAGAAGAGGTCCCGGGTGTTCCCAAAGCCCAGTCTATCTCTGGCAATATGAGAAGAACACTGGGAACATCAAGAATATGTAGCTGTGCAGAATTCACAACCCTCCTGCATCACACCAGTACACCCACAGACCCCGAGCTGCTGCTCCTCCTGCCTGCCTTCTTAAGTAATTCTCTGTGATTTCCGAGCCAGCTCAGCCAGGGAAAGCTAAAGGTATGCTGTTTTTGCATACTGATTATGGGAGGTTAAGAGGAACAGGAAAATAACTCTGTTCTTTGAAAGTGTAATCGCAAATATATATATATATATATATATATATATATATATATATATATATATATATATATATATATATATATATATTCCATCTTTAAGAGGCCAGGGTCTCATGGATTCGAGACAGTGAGGTTAATCTCCTGTCTCACACAGGCAGCATGGATGACTCATCTCCATGATAGACTCACTGGAGAGATGTGGCACAAAGACATCGTTTCTCAGGAGATCAGCCTGTCGAAACCCACGGGCCTTCTTGTATGTATCCTGACCTGACGTGTATTGTGGCCAGCCTATTTTAAAGGATTAGCTCACCAGAAAATAAAAATTGTCATAAATTAAATTGAGCTTTCGCAAGAACCAATGAGGTCTGATTTGCGAGTCAAGCAAGTATGGTTGAGCTTCCATTTACCATATCTGAGTGCTCTATGTATATTAGCTGATCAATGTTTATATGTGAATAAGAAATTAAATCTGTTCATCATATAGAGCAATCATGTCTCTTCAGAAGACTTGGATTAAACCACTTGATTCATATGGATTTATTTCACAGTTTTGAGTGTACAGTATAGCCTTTCAATGGAGGGACAGAAATCTCTCAGATTTCATTAAAATGTGGAACATATTTTGAAAAATGTCAAAATGTTTTTGTTTTTTCATATGTTGAAAATCAGTGAGGTCCAATATTGTGTAGACCCCAATATTCTTCAGATATCTTCTTTTGTGTTCAGCATACAGAAAGAAATGCATACAGGTTTGGAACAACATGAGGGTGAGTAAATGATGACACAGTTTTCATTTTTGAGGGAACTATCCCTTTAAGGACATCAGCCAGGGCTTTTGTTCTGTCAAGAGCTATAGTTTGAAGTTTAATTCTGTTGCTATTGTCTGTGATCACAATTCACAGGTCTTCTTTGCTTAATCATAAGCCTGTGTAAAAACACTGCTCAAGTTTCCCTTGTCTTTGGTCAAGTATTCAGTTTATTTAATGAGTTCAGTTAAGATGCTGCTTTGGAACAGTTTCCTATGTAGACTACAGACTGCTTGCTCGATTTAGAAGCAAATTTAATTTGCATAATTTAGAGATCTCAAGAAACATGAGGGTTATTTATACACAGACTAATTAAACAAGAAACACCTGGAACAATTCAGGGACCGACTGTGAACATTACAGTTATGTATTTTCCAGATGCTTTTTTCCCCAAAGTGATTTACACAAGTGAGCTACATTCAATGTATAAATTTGATCTGTTTTATCAGTTTTGTGTTTGGCCCTTCCAAACACCGGAGGGGGGGGGGACATTACAGATGTCTAATTCTTCACTCACTTTTGTAACTCCAAAATGGACGTTATGTCACACATGACATATTGAAGATGCTGTACTTTCTTTTTTCCACTCTCTTTCAATTCAGGTGGACAAACAACCATCAACATCTTTCAATCATTCACTCTGTCAACATTTCTGTCTTTGTTCAGACAGACAGCAAAAAAAAAAATTCATTCTTTTTTACAGACTTACTCCAAACCACATAAATATGAATAAAGGCAGAAGATTGTATTTATGAAAGTACATACAGTGGAGGCCAAAATTATTAGAACACCTGAAAATATTGACAGCTTTTTGCCTCCAAAACATGATTTCATTTCATAATGTTCATGAAACATGCAGATGGTTGCTCTGACCATCAAATATCAATGTCGTACAGTTTTTTGTTATGTCCACCTTTTGCAGCAATTACAGCCTCACATCTCTCTGGCAGAGTGTCAATATATTTCCTCTGAGAACTTCAACACTAATGTCATCACATGCCTTCTGCAACTGAAGCCAAAGGCTTTCCTTTGAATATACAATAGATCTGTCCAGTTAATTTTCCAACTCGCCCCAAATGTGCTCGATGGGGTTGCGGTCTGGACTTTGAGGGGGCCAGTCCATCATTTTCAATGTTCCAGCAGATTCCTTCCGAAAAATGCTTTGAGTCATTGTCCTCTTGGAAAATAAATCCAGGCCCAATAAGATGACTCCCAGATGCCAAGTGTTCTAATAATTTTGACCACCACTGTATTATCTAAATGGATTTTAAGTAGTTTTTTCTAATAGCTGTCTGAATTCACTTTTCTCTTGCATTTGTTGTGTATTAAAAGATATCAGGATTGTCAGTCAATATTCTGCATATGTGTAGATATCAGATATTGACTTCACTGTCACTTGCAAAATGACAGTGCAGACAGTCCCAAAGATTAAATTTGATAGATAAAGCCTTTGTTTTCCCAGCATTCCCTATGGATCTTCGAGTGTGCACACATCAGTGTAGTGGAGGGCTCTTTGACGTGACCAAAATAAACTTGCCAATTGTGCAGCATGTTGAGAAGCACTTGCAGAGGGTCTGCGTATCAGTGCTGCGCCATAGGAGCGAGGCGACATACCACGCTGTCTTGTCGGGACAAATCGTATCCAATTCCCGACAGATGATGGAAATGAAAATCATGTCTTCATTCTCACGCCTCTGAGAGACCCCACCCCTGGCTTTCTCTTTTACGTAACAGCAGTGTGTGTGAGACTCAAGGCTGCATCTGAGGTTGCGCGTGGGGGCCCGTGACCAGAAGGGGCTGCGCAGTCAAGCGTTTTCGCTTCACCAAGAGCTCCGTGGTGCCTTTGAGCTGCTGTTTGCCTCATTAGATCACACGGATCAAGGCAGGTGCAATCACTTTTACAGCAGCTGAGAGGACAGCATCCATCAGCGGTGCACCGCTGACCCTGTGACCCAGTTGCATCAGAACTGCTGAGGCAATTCATCACTCATATTGGCAGCTTCAAAGAGAACCATCCTGCAGAGGAGCAATAAGATTATCTGCTTCATACTAAATGTCCTAAACGTTCCTGACACGTCCTCTAAACTACCTTTACTGCTGTTTGTGTTTCTTTATATTTTTGTTTATTGTGGCATGCTTAGATCTTGGTGTCATTTTCATTGCCGTACATGCTGTGCTGAGTTCGTTTTTCTCCTACACTTGGTCTGTAATGAGATGAATGACAACAAAACCACTTGACTCGACTAGACTGAGTGTTCAGTGATTTACAGAGCTGAGAATGAATTCTCCTCCAATTCGAGAGCAATCTGTGTCTCCTTTCACACAACCGCATACCAACATTTTTTTCTCTGCCCTCGAACTGCAGACACCAGAAACAAAATACTGTTTTCTGCAGACAAGAAAGTCGTCATGTGATCAGTGTAGATCCAGCATATTGGGATATGTCTTGCATTTAAGATCATTACATTTGTATGATCTATTCACATCAGCTCTCTGACTGATGCAAGCTCTTTTTTTAAAGAAGCCTACATTATATATATAAGTCCTTAGCAATGCATATTACTAATAATAATACAAACCCGATTCCAAAAAAGTTGGGACAGTGTACAAATTGTGAATAAAAACAGAATGCAATGATTCAAATTTCAATATTTTATTCAGAATACAACATAGATGACATCAAATGTTTAAACTGAGAAAATGTATCATTTTAAGGGAAAAATAAGTTGATTTTAAATTTCATGGCATCAACACATCTCAAAAAAGTTGGGACAAGGCCATGTTTCCCACTGTGTGGCATCCCCTCTTCTTTTTGTAACAGTCTGCAAACGTCTGGGGACTGAGGAGACAAGTTGCTCAAGTTTAGGAATAGGAATGTTGTCCCATTCTTGTCTAATACAGGCTTCTAGTTGCTCAACTGTCTTAGGTCTTCTTTGTCTCATCTTCCTCTTTATGATGCGCCAAATGTTTTCTATGGGTGAAAGATCTGGACTGCAGGCTGGCCATTTCAGTACCCGGATCCTTCTTCTACACAGCCATGATGTTGTAATTGATGCAGTATGTGGTCTGGCATTGTCATGTTGGAAAATGCAAGGTCTTCCCTGAAAGAGACGACGTCTGGATGGGAGCATATGTTGTTCTAGAACTTGGTTATACCTTTCAGCATTGATGGTGCCTTTCCAGATGTGTAAGCTGCCCATGCCACACGCACTCATGCAACCCCATACCATCAGAGATGCAGGCTTCTGAACTGAGCGCTGATAACAACTTGGGTTGTCCATGTCCTCTTTAGTCCGGATGACATGGCGTCCCAGTTTTCCAAAAATAACTTAAAATTTTGATTCGTCTGACCACAGAACAGTTTTCCACTTTGCCACAGTCCATTTTAAATGAGCCTTGGTCCAGAGAAAAGCCTGCGCTTCTGGATCATGTTTAGATATGGCTACTTTTTTGAACCTATAGAGTTTTAGCCGGCAACGGCGAATGACACGGTGGATTGTGTTCACCGACAATGTTTTCTGGAAGTATTCCTGAGCCCATGTTGTGATTTCCATTACAGTAGCATTCCTGTATGTGATGCAGTGCCGTCTAAGGGCCGAAGATCACAGGCATCCAGTATGGTTTTCCGGCCTTGACCCTTACGCACAGAGATTGCTCCAGATTCTCTGAATCTTTGGATGATATTATGCACTGTAGATAATGATAACTTCAAACTCTTTGCAGTTTTTCTCTGAGAAACTCCTTTCTGATATTGCTCCACTATTTTTGGCTGCAGCATTGGGGGAATTGGTGATCCTCTGCCCATCTTGACTTCAGGAAGAGACAGCAACGGACATACTCCCCCCTCATGATCAGCGGGTCACCAGTAGAGAGAGTGAGCAGCTTCAAGTACCTGGGAGTAAACATCTCCGAGGACCTGACCTGGACTGCTCACATTCAGACACAGGTGAAAAAAGCCAGGCAAAGACTGTACCACCTGCGCCAGCTGAGGAAATTCAGGGTTTCACCAGCTATCCTGAAAACTTTCTATTTAGGGGCGATAGAAAGTGTTTTAACTCAGTGCATCACAGCGTGGTATGGGAACAGCACCAGTCATGACCGCAAAGCCCTGCAAAGAGTAGTGCGCTTATCCGAGCGTATCTCAGGGTCAGCTCTCCCGTCGCTGCAGGACGTCTACACCAAACGCTGCAAAGGTAGAGCTACCAAGATCATCAAGGACTCTAATCACCCTGCAAACCCTCATTTCACGCTGCTACCATCTGGTAAGCGCTTCCGAAGCCTGATGGCCAAAACTGAGAGACTCAGGAGGCTTCTTCCCCAGGCCATCAGACTCCTGAACTCAGTCACTTAACATCACGTGACTTCACGCCAGGATAAACATCGATACACTGACATTGCACTGCACTTTCTGTTCTCGTTGTTACTGTGTAACAACCTGTCATAAACCTGTTTGCACATTATACTCTTTATACATTTGTTAACCACATATTTATAAGTCTACAGTTTACTCACTGCAAAGTCTACTTCAATTATTTTATTCCACTTTATCCTTATTTGTTACCTTTTTTTCTCTTGACTTGATTATTTATAATTCTACAGATATAGACATGTATATATATATATAGATAGTATTTTTTTTATATCCTATTTCTATTATAATTTCTTCCTTGTGTTTTTAACTGTGAATTTGCACTGTCCATGGAGCGGACCTGTTTACATTTCACTGCCGGTTGTATATTCTGTATATAACTGTGTATGTGACAAATAAAACTCTTGAATCTTGAATCTTGAGAGACACTGCCACTCTGAGAGGCTCTTTTTATACCCAATCATGCCAATTGACCTAATAAGTTGCAAATTGGTCCTCCAGCTGTTCCTTATATGTACATTTAACTTTTCCGGCCTCTTATTGCTACCTGTCCCAACTTTTTTGGAATGTGTAGCTCATGAAATCCAAAATGAGCCAATATTTGGCATGACATTTCAAAATGTCTCACTTTCAACATTTGATATATTATCTATATTCTATTGTGAATAAAATATAAGTTTATGAGACTTGTAAATTATTGCATTCCTTTTTTATTCACAATTTGTACAGTGTCCCAACTTTTTTGGAATCGGGTTTGTAAATTTTTAATATATTTACGGCAAGGGATTTACAAAATATCTTCATGCTGCATGATCTTCAATTAATATCCTAATTATTTTTGGCATAAAAGAAAAATAATTTTGACCCATACAATGGCTACTGGCTATTGTCACAAATATACCCGTGCGACTTATAACTGGTTTTGCGGTCCAGGGTCACAAATAGGCTTTATTTTCTATGTGCAAAATACAATTTATCTTGTTTTCTTGGTTTTGGAATGAAATATGACATCTTTATCCTTAGTGAGATTTACCTATATGCCTTATATACTAAATTAATACTTTTGTGCCATCATATTTACATAGCACTTCAATGAACTCCACAATCACCAATTCACTATTGTACATGTCCAAAAAACATAGTATCGGTAAAAAACTTTGGCATTTACCATACTTGTTCATTGCAGTACACTGGTATTATTTCCTTCTAACATAGCCAGGTAAGAAAGCATGCAGCAACATTTCTCATGACTTGATCCTGTAATTGGAAATATTACTGCTGATTGTGTGTCGCTGTCCGCGGTGCTGAACGTCATTCGCAAAAACGGAGCAGTTTCATAATTTGATGTGTTACAGACTCGTTTTACACGCCAGCTGCAAATATCTTCGGCTCGGGACTATTTTTAGTCTCGAAGCCTCAAATCTGGTGTCTATTCACGTCAGCTCTCTGCCTGACGCAAAGCTTCAGCGTCCACAAATGAACTTCCAAACAGCAGACACACACTTGAAGCCTCTGTAGGAGCAAACGTGCACCAATCGCCACATAAAGGCTCTATTTTAAGTTTTTGTGAAGTAAAGTGAGAGAATGAACATTATAGCAGCATAAATGTCAATCTTAAATCTTCTTCTAGGCATGCATTAAATCTTCAGTGATCGTTTTAAAAAGCGTCTTAAGGAAATGCCAGCACACAATCAGTGTAGCCGAGAATCCGAATTGCGCTGCATGAATTCGTCAGCTGTTCACACCGCAATAAACGTTCATAAAGCCTTATGAACAGCTGCAGCCACATGCACATCATTCCTCCAGTAAAACATTTTCTTTTACCTTCAACAACTCACACCTAAAATCAGCAGCCATGCAACCATTTCTGAACAGCGCACATGCATTCCAGCAGAAAATGATTTCATAGTCGTTTGCATGCTTCTCGACATGGAAAACTGCTCTAGGAAAGTGGTTTGAAATGTAAATATTAAGGAAGGTGGTGCAAGGAAATGTTAAGATACCGCTGCAATATAAAGGATTGAAATCTGCTTAATTGTGACCATGCTCAGCTGAGAATAATACAAAATAATAAAACAATAATAATATATGTTAACCTAAACGTGAACATTTGGCGGAGAGTATCTCACCGTGTATCTGCTGTCTTCACTCCATCAGAGCGGCTGATTTTCGCCCGAGAATCCAGCTGCTGTCTGCTGATCCCCGTGTCTTACATCCCCCACATCATCTCTCCTCCTGCGACCGAGAGTTTGGGAGACTCTGCGGGGGCGTGGAGTGGGCAGTGAGCTGATGCGAGTCTCCCACGATCACGCACAGACTCACTGAGGTCCAGCTTCACTGACTGTCTGACTGCTCGCATGCACATCACCATCTCTGCTTTCCACTAGGGGGAAACTTTATTTCAATTATTGTAATTCTTTTATTCTTTTAATTTTATAATTGAATTATGCTCTCTTTTTGATGCACCCCTGCATGTGTTTGTCATGGTGTACTGTGTTTTACAGGTAGAATACAATTTGATACCATAATAATAATAATAGGCTTGTCTAAGAAATAGACCTTGTTGTGATTTGATGCATGAGAACATTTAAGCATTATGTGTGTGCTTTACACAGCTAAGTTAAGGCTGCTCTGAGCAGGCTCTTTGCCTGCTCTAAATTCTGTGTAAAGACGCAATGGCGCATTAAACCCATGCAAAATATAAAATATGCCAGCCCTGACCCACTTAATCCCCAGTAATGAATGTAGATGGTGCAGTATTCATGCAGCCTTAAATACTGTTATTGTCATGACAGAGCCTTTTTATATATATATATATATATATATATATATATATATATATATATATATATATATATATATATATATATATATATATATATATATATATATATATATTCATCATTCTATATTTAAAACAAAGTACAATTGCACACAAAAATTACATTAGAGTATACTCTGTGTAAATACATGCTCTGTGCAGCATCTGTGATGGTTTTGCAGTGTAAAGATGGCATATTTCAGGTCAATCAAACTCTTTAGCTAAAATGCATTAAACATTTGCAGAGGTGCATATTGGGGGGGTATACACACACACACACACACACACACACACACACACACACACACACACAAACACACACACACACACACACACACATATTGCAGGTTTTGCAGTGTAAAGATGGCATATTTCAGGTCAATCAAACTCTTTAGCTAAAAATGCATTAGACATTTACAGAGGTGAATAATGGACACACACACACACACACACACAATAACTTACACGTGTGTGTGTGTATGTGTGCCTGTGATTTATGAGGACACAAATTTGTATAACTACATGGGTATTACACTGGTATTACAACATAAATGTGGTTTATGAGGACATTTCATATGTCCTCATATTTAAAATAGCTTTAAAAACCACACTAAACAATGTTTTATTAAAAATATAAAAATGCAGAATGTTTTCTGTGATGGGTAGGTTTAGGGGTAGGGGCAGTGTAGGGAGATAGAATATACCGTTTGTACAGTTTGTCCTCATAATGATAGGTGCATTAACATGTGTGTGTGTGTGAATATATACACACACACACACACACACACACACACACATATATATATATATATATATATATATATATATATATATATATATATATATATATATATATATATATATATATATATATATATATATATATATATATATATATGTGTGTACATATCAAGGCCCTCTCTGCAAGAAAGAAGAAGGGGTGTGAAACAATTCTCAGACTGCATAAATACTAATTCAGTGACTATAGCTATTATTGAACACAGTTTCTATGGCAACTGATTCAGTGGATTCCGACAGAAGCGTTCCCACGGTGACATGCACATGCTGCAGGAGAGAGAGAGAGAGAGAGAGAGAGAGAGAGAGAGAGAGAGAGAGAGAGAGAGAGAGAGAGAGAGAGAGAGAGAGAGAGAGAGGTTATAGTAGTGAATCTGCTCTTTACTCTCCATGTTTAGACTTAAATTAACATGGCTTGTATATTTCGTCCTAATATTTCAATTAATGTTTATAGTTTTATGTTATGTTTTGTTAAAACGAGGTTACCTTATTGAAACGAGCACATCCCTAATTTCTGTCTCTCATACTAATACACACACACATTGTCTGATTTTGATGGGGGAGGCTGTGAGTCAGCAATATCACTGTTAGTTTTCCTTTCATTATTAATTATTTATTTGTTTTTGTTTTTTTGTTTTGTTTTTACAAATGAAGATTTAGCTGAATTTCAACTGTTTTCAGGTTTTCTAGAAAATCATTTCAGTGCTGTGAGCAGCTTCGTCAGAACAGCACTGCACTGGTTTTGAAAATCTCTTTTAAAACACACTTTGCACACTCTCTTTAGTTTAGTTATATGATTTATCTGAAAGGTCCTGAACATTTCCAACACATTTCATATGATGTGCTTAATAGTTTTCAGGAATGACTTTTTAATGGGAATGATAATTTTTGTAATAAAATTTGTCCTGCTATAGCTAACAAATTAAGTGTCCTTTAAATAATATTTTCACACTTTTGCATAATTTGACAAAATTACAGCATGACTGGAAAAAGGTACACAATAAAATATTTGGTTTACAGGTATTTACCTAGTAAAAAAATATTTTAATATTTTAAAATATATATTTACCCTAGTCTTTACTTGTTTTCTTTACACATCACATGCGTCTCACTGCATACCAAGTACACAAATTTTTAATAAAACTTTATTAGAGGGTAAAATTGTTGGTAGTAATAAAAATTACAGCGGGCATTTTTCATCCAGCTTCATAATAATGAATTCAGTAATAAACCCTATATTAATGTTTTTGTTTGTTTGTTTGTTTTTCTCCACATATTATGATGGGGAAATTGGCTTGGGACAAGGGTAAAACAATAAAATAGCCTTAATAAAATGTTATATATATAAACTGGTTCCATTACAATTTTAACGTTAACGTTACTATTTCAATTGTTATGCCCTTGTAAATAAGCTGCATGTAGTTGAAAAAAAAACCTTTTTGCATTTGATTCGCCATCAGAGCTGTTGAAATAATCGTTTTTATCCATTTTATTTATAGCTGTTTAATTGTTTTGCAAGACTCACGTAGATTACAGACAGACAGCCGCGGAACCATAAGTGAACGCGCACTCGTTTCTGGCAGGAACGTTTTCAGCAGCGGGCAAACACAAATATGCAGATGTTTGGCGGGTGATTTTACTGCTCTACAATCAATAAAATCCATGAATTTACCTGACAACCAACTGCGTTTAATATTTACGGATTATACAATAAATGCTTTGCACAATGAAATTACGTTATAAATAAAGAGGGATTTCGTCGCAATTTTGTCTGTGAGTGAACGAGTCGTGTTTAAATATTACATTTCGGTCTAAACTAATAAAAGTATATTATTTATATATAAATTAAAGGTAGTAAACTATATTATTATTAGTCTAAATGTATATTTTTAGCCGGATGTAAGCGTTCAGACAAATGGGTGAATTGATATTACTATCAATCCTATATAATAAATAAATCTGATGTATAAATGTGCTATGTGGTGATTGTGTCTCAGATAATGGCAGGAAGGGGCAGAGGGCAGCTCACGTTCTCTGTGGAGATTGTTGGAATCGGTAAAGGAGAAAATCTCCCTCCGTCTTCCGTCCAGCCGACCCCTCTTTTCCCTGTGAGTGTTTCAAGACAGGATAAATCTTCACCCGACTGATAATAATGAGCACACTTATGTATTTGGCAGCTGCTTACATTGTATTCAAGATACACACCAGTTCTTGCACTCTCTGAGAGTCGAACCCAGGTCTTTCTGGCGTCGTGAGCTACTGGTTGAGCTGCAGAAATCACACAACCAATAATATCATCTTTATAATATAATAATATAAGTAATAACATCTTCTCCAGTTCAACTGTCACATGTAGAGTAGCCCCAAAAACTGTAAAACAAACCAAAAATTTATGAATGTCAAAACAACAAAATGTTAAAGTGGCATTTGTTTTAAAGATAGCACAAGCAAAAATTTTTTTAAAAATTAGTAAAAAAAAAAAAAAACACTTCATGATTAAGACCAAAAAAAAAGTGGTTGTTAGACATTGTTGAAACGTGATGAGTTGAAAAGTCAAAGCAAAAAAAATAAGCATAGTGAAGTTAGTTCTGAGAAAAGCTCTAGCATAAGATATCCCTTATTAAAAGCTAATTTATGTATAGGAATGTTTAACTCGGTGGACAGTTTACTGTCAAAGCAGGGGTTTGTTTCACCCCTTATACAAGACGTGTATCAGCTCAATTCTGTTTGATGTTTCAGCCTCTGGATCAGAAGCCGGTGCCCCTGCAGGCGAGTGAGGAGGCCGAGTACATGCTGGCACTCAAACAGGAGTTCAGAGGAGCCATGAAGACACTTCCATTTTACATCCGTCCAGCTGCACCCAAGAAAGGTCAGTTCAGGGTGGAGGATGAGCTCTTTACTGACATCTTTATAGTCACCATGAAATCGATATTGACAAATCTTTTTTTTCTTTTTCTTTTTTGCGGTGCTAATTATGAATGATCTATTTGTGCACATCACCTCATAATCTTTAATCAAAAATGTTAATCTCCCCTCCCCCTCAAAACAACGTCTATTCTCTTCATGATGTATGTCTCGGTGGAGGACGGTTAAGCGGTTTCTCAATGCGTTCTTGTCTGTACTTCAGTCACTGTCACTGCCCAAGTAATGTTTCGATTCAAAGTCTAGCCAAGTACGCTTCAAATCCCCCGCATGTGTTCTTGATCCACCCCTTTTATCAAGGATGCATCGAGAGGTGACTTGTGCGGACTTGAGACATACAGGTATCCCAGAATGCATCTTGCGCCAATAGCAGATGAGAAAACCCGCATAATTAAAAAAAAAAAAAGTACTGTTACTGTATTTTTTTTTTTTTAATTCAGGTGAGAATGTAGTTGTTTAAAGCTCAAATCTGCTTTTTGAAAATTTGATCTGTTGTTTTCTGAGTTTTGAGATCCAGTCAATCACCAGGTGTTCAGTGCTCATTAATCCCGCAGAGAGCAGCCTTACCTCAGCTAGTCCTGATGTTTGCTGCTGGCTCTGATGTCTCTGTAGTGGTTAAACAGGAGATATAATTTGTCTTGTGTAGATCTAACAGGCGATCTTTGGTCTCATGAATCTATAATTTGTTCCCTGGCAAATCGCTTTGGTTGAGGGCAAAGTGAAGTTTCATAACTTTATATATTTAGGAAATATAACGTTACTGTTGTAAAGTAGCCTACTAAAGCGCTGACTTTGTACGTTTGACTGAATTGTTTTCTTTATTTCTTATTTTGAAGTTGAAGTTGAAGTTGAAGTTTATTTGTCATTACACATGTACAAGTACAGTATAACGAAATGAAGTTTGGAGCAAGCCTCCGGGCCGCAGCCGATTATTCAGGCGCCGCCCTACGCTCTCCAGAAATACAAGAATGCAATTTAGCAAGCATTACATAGCAAACACAACAAAACATAAACATAAACATAAACATGACACAGTACACGTGGTCACGTGGTGGGATTTTTTGTATGGAGTGGGAGAGGAGATAGATAACAGACAGGCAGACGGATGGGGCGGGTAGGGAATAAGGTCGGGTATGTGTCGGGTATTTTATAGCTTCCTATACCTTTTACTTGTACTTTTATAATAGCTATTATTGATCATTAAAACATTTAACAAAAAGAGACTGGGTTGTGTTTTTATGCCATATATTTTATTTTATTACAGTGAAGATAATCAGAGTACATATGCACATATTCTGCGTCAAGTGTATGCCGTAGCTATGTCGTAGGCTGTGTGTAGCACGTGTAGACTACGACGTACCCTGAGGTGCACCTCTCCAAAAATTTAACAACTCGTCGATTCTACGTGGACCGCAAGCGCTGTGATTGGTCTGCCAGAACCCCTCCCTCAGGGGTATCATGCTCCCTCTGCATGTGTAACTGCACGTCGCCGCGGACAATGACACAGAAGTATAAATGAAAATAGACGCGTAGCCCACGGCGTAGAGGCTACGGCGCAGGTCCGACGCAGAAGTATAAATCAGCCTTTATGGGTACGGTTAGGGTGTATTTGGACCTTATAGCTCCACCCATTATGTTATGCAAAGGGAAGCTGGACATCAAGCTCCACCCATTGGCTCTGCAGTGAGCAGCCTTTCTACCTTCAGTTAGCAACGCCCAACTTCCCATGAGCCAATCAATTCCGAAGGACGAAATCAATACATTTTTCTTATTCCAGAAGCTTGGATAAACACTATATTACCAAAAGTATTAGGACACCCCTCCAAATCATTGAATGCAGGTGTTCCAATCACTTCCATGGCCACAGGTGTATAAAATCAAGCACCTAGACATGCAGATGCTTCTACAAACATTTGTGAAAGAATGGGTACCGTGGTATGTTGCCACCTGTGCAATAAGTTCATTTGTGAAATTTCCTCTCTACTAAATATTCCACATCAACTGTTAGTGGTATTATAACAAAGTGGAAGCAATTGGGAACAACAACAACTGGTAGGCCACGTAAAATCACAGAGCACAGTGCATGTTGAGGCGCACAGTGCGCAGAAGTCAACAACTCAGTAAATAGCTACAGACCTCCGAACTTCATGTGGCCTTCAGATTAGCTCAAGAACAGTGCGTAGAGAGCTTCATGGATTGGGTTTCCATGGCCGAGCAGCTGCATCCAAGCCTTACATCACCAAGTGTAATGTAAAGCGTCAGATACAGTGGTGTAAAGCACGCCGCCACTGGACTCTAGAGCAGTGGAGACATGTTCTCTGGAGTGACCAATCACGCCTCTCTGTCTGGCAATCTGATGGACGAGTCTGGGTTTGGCGGTTGCCAGGAGAACGGTACTTGTCTGACTGCATTGTGCCAAATGTAAAGTTTGATGGAGGGGGGATTATGGTGTGGGGCTGTTTTTCAGGGGTTGGGCTTGGCTCCTTAGTTCCAGTGAAATGAACTCTTAATGCTTCAGCAGACCAAGACATTTTGGACAATTTCATGCTCCCAACTTTGTGGGAACAGTTTGGGAATGGCCCCTTCCTGTTCCAACATGACTGCGCACCAGTGCACAAAGCAAGGTCCATAAAAACATGGATGAGCTAGTCACAAATACGCTTCTAGAAGAATGGTCAAAAATTCCCATAAACACACTCCTAAACCTTGTGGAAAGCCTTCCCAGAAGATTTGAAACTGTTAGAGCTGCAAAGGGTGGGCCAACTCCATATTAAACCCTACGGATTAAGAATGGGATGTCATTAAAGTTCATGTAAAGGCAGTCGTCCCAAAACTTTTGGCAATATAGTGTATGTCACAATAGGGAAGAAAAGACTTCCATTTCATGTCGACTTTAAGACTTTTGCCGCCTACATTTCTTTGCCATAGATTGTATGAACAGATTGTATGAAGAAAAAATTATTTTCAGACTAAGACTGCATAATTTATTGAATTCATTTTTTTTTTCACATATCAAAGACTTAAAAACTCAACAGCAAAAAAATTATTTTTGCCAGATGATTTTTTCCCTTTTTATATGAATAGTTCTATAGTGATTAGCAATTTGAAGTTATTTTTCCTCTTGACAGATGTGGAGCGTTATTCTGACAAATACCAAAAAGCAGAAACCACTGACAACAGTTTGGAATGGAAGCCAGGTGCGTGATTTATGCCAGTGATTCACTTCAGTGCTATTTTAATATTATTTATATACTTTTGTAGTTTTATATTTGTTTTATATTTAATAATATTGTTTAATAATATTTTATTTTTATATTTTCCGTTTTCAAATTTTTTTTAAATCTTATGTTCTTTTATTATTTAATTTTAATTATTTAAATAGTTTTAATTATTATTATTTTTATTTCAGTTTAAGTTTTAATTCAGTTAGTCATTTTAGTACTTTTTAGACGAGGCATATTTAATTTCAAAATTAAGCCCTAAAAATAATGAGAACAACTTTAAAGCTCAAATAAGCTTTATTAACAGAAAGTGAATGTAAGTACTTGAAATGATATGAAATGATATGCTTCACATTTCTGAAAATTGGCCTCAAGTGCCTCACCATAGCCTCTCATTTTCTTAAACTTTTTTTTAAAGAATACGAGGGAATCAATATTATTTTGTGTGGCAATCAACATTATGCTGCAAATGCTTTTGACTGAGGTTAAGTTGTTTTAAACCAATGTGCAAAGAAAGTTTTTCATCTAATACTTATAATTTATTTTATTTCATCTTTGTTTTTTAATAGTTTTAGTTAACAGTAATAACACTGATTCACTTGCGTCTCTGCACGATTGTGTGATCCTCTACATCCATTTGTGTTTTCAGACTGGAGGCGTTTTCCGAAAGAGCTGCGCGTGAGGGAGAAGAGACCGCAAAGAGACAGTGAGTGTGTTTGATGCTCTTAACTGGCTCTTATGCTCTAATACTGGACACTGTGTTCTGCAGTCGAGCAAAGACACCCAGCACAGGAAGCATGAGTTTGTTAATGTGCTCTTTTTTTAAAGCTGAGATAAGGGAGCAGGTGAGGCTGATGTGCTCATGAATGAGTGTGTAAAGACGAGCCGCTCCAGCAGGTCTGCGCTATGCTCTCTGACTCATCGGCGTCTCTGGGGAAATCAGAGAGACGGCTCTCAGCCGCGCTGCACACACATCTCCAAAATGAAAGGATGGAGAGAAAGAGAATGATGAGAGAGGGATGAAGGTTTAGGCTTGAAGAGTGTCTGTCACTAAAAGAGGAGAAACAAGTTTATTTTTAGTCTTTCTATGTTTTGTCAGAGGAGCTGTGATCAATGAGTAGATGTTATTATGGGAAGATGTTGCTGATGTCATATCCACTGTCACAAACCGTCTTTGCTTTTGTGCTTGCAGAAAGCCCAGCTGTTCCCAAACGACCCAAACAGCCACGAGTGGACAAAGAGGAGATCATACACAAACTGGAGGTGTACAAATACCTGTTTAGGGTGCCATTAATGTGTAATCCACTCAAAAATAAGGAGTTTTAATCTACTTTATTACACTTTCCCATCAAAAAATGCGGCATGTGAACAAACTGTGTTTCTGTACAGACTCTAGAGCGGAAAGAGGAAGAGGGCAGTTCTGATGAAGAGGAGGGAGAGAAAAAGAAGCCAGAAGAGGAAGAAGCTGAAGGAGAGGAGGAGTATGATGAAGAGGAATTTGAGGGCGTAAGTAATTCCTTTTTCTTGTGATATTAAAGCTGCTGTCCGTAACTTTTCTTGTGTTCAAGATTTACGATTATGGTACACTTATAATAAGTGTAAATTTATATTGGGACTATTTCACACCGGTCTGGTAGGAACCGCTGCGGAGGAGCACAGTCCCTGTGTGACTCGCCATAGACATAAACAGAGAGAAGTTGCTCCGGTTGCAACGTTCTTCCGCAAGACGCATGCAGTTCTGTTTATTAACCGCTAGAGCGCAAAAAGTTATGGACTGCAGCTTTAAGCCAACTTGTTTGATCAAAAAAAGTTTCTTAATTCAGAGGAAAAAATGAGCAAGAGCAAGTTATGACTTATTAAAATGTCTACTTTGAATACATTGTAAACCGCTTTGGATAAAAGCATCTGCCGAATGCATAAATGTAATGTAAATATAATGTTATAAGTTCAGTTGATTCTAATTTAAAGGAATATTTTGGGTTTAATACAAGATAAGTTCAATTGACAGAAGTGTTATTTTCCAGTTCTCATTTATAATTATAGTTCTAGTCATTTTGGCATTTTTATTAGTTTGTTTTATATTTCTAGTTAACATTAATATATTTTTATTTCAGTTTTAGTCATTTTAGTACTTCAACTTATTTTCAGTAAGTTGCAAAAGCTTTTATATTATATTTCATTTCAGTGTTAATTTTAGTTAACAATAACTGATTGGCAGTACTTGTGGCATAATATTGATTTTCCACAAAATTTATTTTGACTTTCCCCTTCATTTATTTACAAAAAAAGGGGAAATCTGGGTTACAGTGAGGTTCTTACAATGACTCCATAAACATTAAAATACAGATGTAAACAATATGCATTTATATAAATCACTTACTAACCTTTTCTGTGCGGTTTTGCGGTTTTACAACTTTGTTGCCATGACAACATAAAGCCTAAAATCCTAAAACAGTAAAAATGACGAGAATAACTTTACAGCTCAAATAATAAACAAGAATTAACAGAAAAATGAATGTAAGTGCTTTTATGAAATTATATACTTAACATTTTTAAATCGTGTGGGATGAGTCTAAATTATTTTGTGCAGTAATCAACATTATGCTGTAAATGCTTTTGACTGAGGTCAACTAGTATTAAGCCAATGTTCAATATAAGTTTTAGCCAATTAATCCTGTGTGTGTAACAGGAAACAGATTACGTCATGTCCTACTTTGACAATGAGGAGGAGTTCGGAGGGGACAGTGATGATAATTTGGATGAAGCCATTTACTGAAGCAGATGACGGCGGCTCCATTGCACCCTCGTCTGGGCAGTGAGTGTCTCTGGAACTGCTCTGTCCCTCAGGACTGTTCTGGGGTGGATCATTATGTTTGGCAGCTAATGTTGAAATCTGTATGCAGTGGATTTGCTCTCGTCCGATCGTTTGGCAGGGTGTCTGATTGCTTACGAAGAGCGTCTGAATCCGAGGGCCACGGTCACAGAGAAAGACACAGACAACAACTTCTCTCTTAATGCAGCTATACATTCTTAGAGCTTTGTAAATGATTATTCTTGCATAACTTAAATAATTTTTAGAATCTTACCTATAAACATGTATGTTTTAGTCTAGGTTTTAGCAGTTGTATTTGTCTGAATAGCTTTTATACGTCTTAGATTTGGGATAAACATCAGTAAATGTAGATTGTTTATTTTGGATGATAAGTAATGTTTTATAAGTGGATGTAAATATTCATGGTATTGCCATTTTATGTGATAAAGTCATACTGTGTCAAGACTACGTCTCATTAATGAATCGATAGATAGCTAGATCTCATTTGACCAGATACACCTGGAAAAAAAATCATATTTTGCTGAGCAAATAATCAGCAGAGGAGAAATAATCTTTCTTGACATGACCCTTCAGCTCGAGAACACTCTGCTGGTTGGGCAAATTTGCTGAAGATGAATTTAGTGGCTGACTCAGGCGTGCTTTAACAGAGAACAGACAGAGGAATTCTTCCAGGAATAAGTCTGGGCTTTTATTCAAGGAAGCGGAGAGCAGTTCATCTCCAGTGGAAGATTACAGCAGCTGGAGACGACTGACATAAGAGCAGTCAAGTGAAGCCGCTGCAGTGATATATTCACTAGACACCCTGAACACCAATCAGACATTACAAATCCGGAATGCTCAGTTAACTGGCATACAATAAACCACAATCCACAGCTACACTGTTGAGTTCAGGGTTAATGCCAAATGTCGATAATAATGTACAGCACGGTTATGCTCAGGAAATAGTGCCATATATGGCTGAACATTTCAGACAATGACCATAAACTGGGGTCATACCCCAATATTCAGTGGTCAAATAATGCAAACTCTTAATTTATTTTTCCGCAATCCTTAATATATGACTGCAGCCTTGCAATGTATGAACAGTTATATATATTAAATATTATATATTAAATTAGAATATTTATTTTCTAACATGTTTTGTGTCAACCCTTTTAACTGAATTGGATTGAATATTAGTGTTTATATTGTAAATCTAATTATAAATAATTACAGTTTTAGTCTTTTTATTTTATGATTGAAATATTCACTGTGCAGAAAACAGAACTGCTTAGAAAAATGACTAAATGTCATGTGTGTGTGTTCATTTAAAATAAATCAACCTTTTAGTTCAAATGTTTTAATGAAATATTTAAATGTAATTGTGGTAAATAGGGACATGCAGATTGTCTGATAATTAGATGATAAAAATGTTTAAATCTGGTTTTATTTTAAAATTCCTTTTGCATTACATCAATCAAATAATGTGACTAAGTTAAGCACCCTGTTAAAAATGTGTGTAAGTCTATGCTTGCAAACACATGACAAACTAATTGCACAAATATTTACTTTGTTTCTTCTTGCACCTTACAGACTAAAAGTAAAAACAGGCAAATTACTGAAAATCATACATATGGTTATAAATAGTTTTCTTAATTTTTATTTTTTTTATTTTTACAAATAGTGACAATGAGTTTTGACTCCAGCAAAGTTATCAACATTATCCTTGCAACTTTTCAGTTTCTCTGCAGATAGAGCGTATGACCTCATGGACAGCAGGTGTGTGAACTGAGAGTGCATGGGCTACATCCGAAATCGCATACTTCCCTACTATATTGTAGGCGAAAAACAGTATGTGTCAAGAGTAGTATGTGCAAATTCACAGTACTCATAAAAGAGTAGGCAAAAAGTACCCGGATGACCTACTTCTTTCTGTCAGATTCTAGTGCACATACGATGGACACTTTAAATGAATGGCAGTGAAGCAAGGCAACTTACGCTGGTAGGTCACATGATAATGACAACATGGCGATCGGATGACATTCACACTATACAGAACATACTTTTTTAGCGCTCACAAAGTAAAAACTTATTCTAAATAAATACCTACTCAGCAATTTCAGACACAGCCCACATTTGCAGCCAGACCCTAAACTCCAATACCAGAAGCTCCCACTGCTTATGTACACCGATCAGGCATAATATTATGACCACTTTACTAATATTGTGTTGGTCCCCCTTTTGCTGCCAAAACAGTCCTGACACGTCCAGGCATGGACTCCACTAGACTCCTGAAGGTGTGCTGTGGTATCTGGCACCAAGATGTTAGCAGCAGATGTTTAAAGTCCTGTAAGTTGTGAGGTGGGGCCTCCATGGATCGGATTTGTTTGTTTAGCACATCCCCCAGATGCTCGATTGGATTGAGATCTGGGGAATTTGGATCAAACTCATTGATCAACAAACTGCGATACAATGTGCATTCTAACACCTTTCTATCAGAACCAGCATTAACTTCTTGAGTAATTTGAGCTACAGTAGCTCGTCTGTTTGATCGGACCACACGGGCCAGCCTTCACTCCCCACATGCATCAATGAGCCTTGGCCACCCATGACCCTGTCACCGGGTCACCACTGTTCCTTCCTTGCACCACTTTTGATAGATACTGACCACTGCAGACCGGGAACACCCCACAAGAGCTGCAGTTTTGGAGATGCTCTGACCTCGTCGTCTAGCCATCCCAATCTGGCCCTTGTCAAACTCGCTCAAATCCTTACGCTTGCCCATTTTTCCTGCTTCTAACACATCAACTTTGAGGACAAAATGTTCACTTGCTGCCTAATATATCCACCCACTAACAGGTGCCGTGATGAAGAGATAATCAGTGTTATTCACTTCACCTGTCAGTGGTCACAATGTTATGCCTGATCGGTGTATGTGTTAATTAAATACTTTTGTGACTAAATTACTAATTTGATCATGCTTTCAGCTACCAATGAATATTCAGTATACTCAACACATAACATATTTTTTCATGTTTAAACCCATTCTGCACATTTTCAATCGAAGTTCCATATAGGCCTGATGAATAGGCTACCCAAAGAATCCTTTTAAGCTGAAAAAAACCGCAAACACACTTACCGAGAAAGGAGGCCTCTGTCCTTCAGCTCATTTAATTGGGATGCAGCTCTTCGTCTGGATGGACGTGTACTGAAAACAAAAGAAACGTAAGCACCCTACATAATAATATCCAACCTCTCCTGCCCTCCATAGAGGAGCGAATAATTAAGTTTTATACAAAGAACACTCAGTCCACACACACTTATGACGATTCTTTTTGACACTTGAGGTCTGAGATTGTAGGACACTCTGCATGGTAAAAGCTTTATCTGTGTTCACATCACTCATCCCATTTGAATAAGCGTGAGAGCATGAGGATTAGTTCAGAGCTAAAATATAATGCTAACATGATTCAGGCAATTCATTATTCATTAAACAGAACATCTCTTGTGTTACATTCCCAAATATATGTTGGCTAAAGAAAACTTTCTAGAGGAGATTGTCAAACTTCAGACAGAAAACAGTAAACAGAAAAGTGAGTCAGCATTCAACACAATATCAGCTGAAGATGACAGGCAGCCCTGGACGAGCCTGTTACTGATGTAAAGGTCACAGAAACCTGATTCTGAAATAAAACTCAGACCAACTCTGCCTGGACATTTAGACAGCCACTGCTATTAGCACCAAGATATCCTCCCAAACAGGAAGGTTTTGAATTTAAATGCATTTGACAATCTCATGTTGAGTCTTGCTCACAGATCCTGGACTGTTTTGATGTAGCCTAGTTCAACAAGTTAGTTTAAGAATCAGAACAGAATGTATCTGAACTGACAGCTAACCTGTGAGGCCACATATTCGATTCATATATATATATATATATATATATTGCCATATCAACATTATTTAGAGAAAAAATTTGCTTAAAATTAAAAAATCTTTGGAAGATATCACTGAACATTTATTTAACCATAGCAAAAGTAAATTTCTTAAGTTTATTTTTCATCTCTGTTTTTTTGTGTTTATTTAAAATAAGACAAATCTGATATTATTGTAATCTTATATCTGTTATTTAACAGTTGAGATGGTTCTTTAATGCAGATCTAACAGCAGAAGACACGGTTTAAATCCCAGTTGTGCAGGTGGGGTGCGTTGTGCCCCTATTAGAACTACGCTATTATATTCTATACTTTTATGAATTCTTTTGAGAAACAATGAGAAAAGGGTGAATAATGACTGAGAGTCGATGTTCAGACATTTTGCATTATTATTATGTTTTGAACTCTGCTTTATAGCTGTGTTTAGCGATGTGTTCATTGTCAAACTCAAAAATTTGTATATTTTTATGACAAAATATTTTAGTTTGTCTTGGATTTTTTTTTTTATTATTATATCAGGTAACATTTTAATCTTTCATATGCTCATGTTACAATGTACCCCACCTATGGGGCATGTTGTCACATTTCACTTCTATTCTTTCGGGGTAAATCAAGAAAAAGGTATACACTGTATTAATGAAACAAAACCACACAATTGTACTAGACGTGTGAAATTAATGTGGGAAAAAATAAATACTCTGAACTCCCCTATATATTCACATTTAAAAATGCTGCTTGAACAAAGATTCTCCTGTAGGCCCCCTATACCCTCATTCACTATTCCCTAAATTAGTCGACTAACATAGTCCACTAATACAGTCCACTTGAAAGAGTGAATGAGAACAAGTGAGTGAATTCGGACACTGAGTGCGCTGGAAGGTCGGCCGTTTTTGCATAGTTTGTGCTTGCTGTTTAATAATTATTTGAAACTTAGCAAACTGGCAGCTCCAGTAGTAATGAAATAATGTATCTTGATCTCTGTAATGGAAATTAGCATGTATAAACTTTAATTAAACAATGTAATAATCAATTAAAAAGGGAATTATACCTGTATGATATTACGCTGTACCAAAGTCCCTTTAAGACTCAGCGGCCATCTTTGAAATGCCTCTCGGCCATGCAAGTGTATCACCTTTCTCTTTGAATGGGGAAACATCTAGTTCTCCAAAACAGTTCGCCAAGCTTACAATTAAATATCAAATTTGAAATCACCAATGAAATCTGACAACTGTCTCATACATTTTGTTTCTAATCTCTTGAATCATGACACAAAAAACTTTATTTTTCAGCCTGGACAAAGCTCAGAACACTGCCTGTTTCTGGGGCAGCTGCAGCGACAATGACTTTACTAATCAACGATTGGCTCTTTCATTTATAAGGCGGGGCTTATTCGTCATATAGAGTGGTGCAAGTATGACATCAATTTGTAGGCCAAAACGCAGAAGAGAGTTAGCATTTTAGCACTTCTGGTTCTCTCTTCTCAAAGTCTTTTGATTAGAAGGTTGAAATAAGGTCTGTGGTGAACATAAGCTCAAGACACTTTCACGTTTTATTCTACGACATAAAATAGGTATTAGCCTACCCCACTCATGATTTTTTGAAGGTGTTACGCGTCTTGAAAAAGGCAGTTGCTAAGTGGCTAAATGAGACTACAGAGGCTGTTGTGGAGATTAAACATCACCCCGAACAGGTAAACACAGTCCGCCTTTACAGCCTCATTATGCTCATAATTGTGTTCTTATAAACAAGCCCAACAACTCAAATGTTCTGGGAAAATATTTTTAGATAAAAACTGAAAGAGTTGTTGGAAGCTTTGTGATGGTGATGTTGAAGTCGAGCAACCGTGGTGTAGTCCTTTTTAATTCTGCCGACTGTATTTAGGCTTCAAAATTCATAAAAGCTGCGTTCATCTGTGAAAATTATCTTGATAGACAAAACATGTAAGTATCATAAACTTTTGTTGATCACAGAGCTTGTTTTTTTGCAAGATAAAGCCTATGGGAAAATCCTATTGGGTTTTTGATGAGGGAACCAGTGTGAACTAGTCAAGTCAAGTCACCTTTATTTATATAGCGCTTTTAACAAGTCCAATTGTTTCAAAGCAGCTTCACAGTGTTAACAGGAAAATAATGCAACAGAATTTGCACAGCCATTCTGGTGAAACGGTGATGTTATCCAGCTAATTTCAAGTATCATATAGTGTCAATGCGGGCAGATCGGTAATATAGATGAAATTTAGGTGTCCCCAACTGAGCAAGCCAAAAGCCAGAGGCAACGGTGGCTAGGAACCAAAACTCCTTCAGGGTCAGAATGGAGAAAAAAACCCTTGGGAGAAACCAGGCTCAGTCGGGGTGCCAGTTCTCCTCTGGCCGACGAAACAAACAGTGTATGATTATAATTCTGGCAACATTGCAGGTCTTAATTCATATTAGGTAAATAGATATTCGTAAGATTATTTGAAAGATTGGAGTCGTCACGCCGAAGACAGGTTTAATGAGGATGTCGTGTCGATGCGGCATTTACGGGGGGAGTTTATTTGACACGCTCTCTGCAGACATTTCAGGGATGTGTTGGTCATATCCAGGCACAGGTCCACCATCTGATCTGGATACGGCCCGGATCCGACTGACTGCAGTAAACCTCGGGATAGACAGAGAGACTAACATTAGCATAGACGCCATTCTTCTTATGATGTAACGAGTACATCAGGTGTTATGGGAAGTGTTCCCGGTTCCTGCTGACCTAGTTAATGCAGCCTAACAATCATTTACTGATTTGAATAATAGAAATTGATAATGTTTTATGTGTATGCCATAGTAAAGAGATGCCTTTTTAGTCTAGATTTAAACTGACAGAGTGTGTCTGCTTCCCGAACAATGCTAGGAAGACTGTTCCAGAGTTTAGGCGCTAAATAGGAAAAGGATCGACCTCCTGCAGTTGGTTTTGATATTCTAGGTATTATCAAGTTTTGACAGCGCAATAGACGTGATGGAGCATAATGCGTTAAGAGTTCGCTCAAGTACTGGGGAGCTAAACCATTTAGTGCTTTGTAAGTAACAAAAATTTTAACAGGAAGTTTAAAACAAATTTTAGCAGGCTAAATAGATGTGGCTAGTTTTTTCTGGGTAGTTGGTAAGACTTTGCTAGGTGGTCATAAGTCAAAATAAGAGCACTAGTCTCTATGCTATTCTGGTCCCTTGGGCTCTTCCCTCAGTGTCCTTTAATCGGTTTATGATATTGTGTTTTCAAAGTGATTTCAGCCCAGTTATGTATAATATGCATGATTTGAGGCATCTTTAAACTGCCATACATTTATATGCACAAGAATAATTTTTTGGGTTAGCGATTTGTTCAAATACCAAACTCATGAGCGGTTTAGTAGGCTAGATGTAGTATTTTGCATATCTATAAAATACTTCAAATTCTAGGCCACACTATGTCAAACAAATACCAAGACTCATGTTGCACCTGCCAATCTCAGGCACAGTGTGCGGTGCTCTTCTCATGCAATGGAATCACACTTGTCACTGCAACCAAACGAAGCTCACAGAAAAAGCCAAAAGAGACTAGGAAAAATAGTTCTACTTGGGTGGATTTCTAAACTAGGCTAAAGTTCAACAGCCAGGCATGAAGAGAGACAAGAGTACGTGAGGTAGGTCAGGAAAGATACAGATCCTTTTCTAAGAAAAGGAACAGCTGCATAGTGAGTAAACAACCATATCAGGTATCCGATTCTCTCATTTGATGGATCCAGGATTGCTGATGTTGTCTTTGATGTAGTTCCATCCCAGCACGCATACAGTCCTGCACAAGTGTTTCTTGTCGGGACATTTCCTGTCCCATCCCCGTGTTAAAATGTTAAAGGTAAAGTGTGTAATTTCTTTCCCCAAGCCCTCCCCCCAATCGCCATTAGTTGACCAAAACAGATATCCCCACCCAAAAATCTCACCATTGGTTCAGCCTATGTTGCAATGCTCAAATATACACTTTTCAGGGAAACCAACCTCAGGGAAACAAACAAACCACTGTCACATTTTAAAGGCACAATATTTAAGATTTTTGGATTAAAATATCCAAGAACTACTAGAACAATGTTGTGTACTTGTGTACATACAATATCCCAAATGTTTTCAACAATGTTTAAATCCAGAGATTTAACGTCCCATGTCATTGCGCCGCCTGTCAGTGTCATAACAGCGTTACCCTCGATTTTCAGATTTAATTCCATTGAAACCATGTAAATACCAAAGACATTTTAATATATTACGTTTTATTAGACGGGTGAGCAACTGTTTTGATACTTTTATCAACAGAAAACAATATACATTATATTTGAAAATTAATTGCATGCTATTTAGCAACACAAGTCATGCAGCTTTTGTTAATATGATATTCTAATTTTGATCTAGCTTACTGCGCTGTGCAACAAGTGTCCCATACCAGCCATCGAGCTAACGCACACCAAGTAATGTTATAACAACTTTCAACACACTCAAATATATTTTTAGTTTGATTGTTTTGAAAATTAAAATTTTGTTAAATAAAGTGACCTGTACGAGCAGTAATTCAGCACTTGTGGCTGTTTCATTAGAATAAAATACAATAATGTGAATTTAAGCGATCAAGCTGTAACAAAGTTCAAGGAAGAAAGAGGTGAACTTAAATATAACTTTAATCGTAACTTTAATAGTAAAATAGCCATAAACAACAAAACAAAAGGAGAGGCAGAGGCCATCTGCGGCATGTAAGCATAATAAAAACATCAATATAAAATGTCCCTGGCTCTTGGCCTCGCCCTGCTTCATACCACAATAAAACTATTAAAACGTTAATACGCTTACATGATTTCTGCCAGTCCCATCGAATTGCTTTCCATCGGCTGTGGAGGTAAAGACGACACCTCCCATTACACGCTCATTCACAGCATCATCAAGCTACGCCTTTGTTATTATTTTAAATAAGCGACCTCTAGTGGCAAAACTTGCATACTGTGCCTTTAAAGGTGCATTTCTTTTTCTGTGGAACACAAAAGAAGATATTTTGAAGAATGTTGGTAAATGTTTCCTTTTCCATTGACTTCCGTTATATTTTTTTTGTCCATACAATGGAAACCAAAACAATGAACTGCTTTGACTGAAAGCATTACGGTTCAATAATAGCATAGAGTACCTTGGCGGTAGGCAGCATTAGTCAGCAGGACCTGTACAGCACTCACATTACACTGGAGAAACCAAAGACAACTGGGACATGGAAAATGAAATAAATGAAATAAAATAAAATAATAAAACAAGATACCTTCACACTTTATTATTGTAATATATATATATATATATATATATATATATATATATATATATATATATATATATATTTATTTTTTTAAATCCATAAGCTGTCTGTAATGGTAAGAGTTAAGGTGAACTAATTATAAGTTTAACTGAACATAAAAAGTCAGTGAGACGACCTCACAAATGCTGCACACCGTATGTATGGTTGGGAGTCAAACATTTATTCCAATTCTGGAATCGGATACTAACGGTCAGGTATCGGATCGGATACTTGTTATAAAATTTGAATTTCAATTCCTCTTGTTGATTCTTTTGTGCACATTTTAATATGACTTTTAAACATTCAAGCCCAAGAAGACTCACACTGTTTTCTGTGCTATTCACACATCCAAAGTGCGCACAGAGAAAAAGTTATTTTAATGTGATTTTAAACCGTTCAAGTTCAAGAAGACTTGCGTGCTGTTTTCAAATTCAGAATGTGCACACAGAAAGCCACCTTCTCTTCCGTCTTTTTGCACTTACAAATACACACAAAATATGTAAAAATATCCTCATATAAACAGTCGGTTATGTCTTAAGTAAACATAAAGAGTCGACAAAGAAAACGCTATATTGGATCCGTGCAGCTCTTAAAGTGACAGCAGCCTAATATTTCTGCTGCCGTCTCTTTAATAATGTTAATTAAACAACAAAAGACAAATTCACTCGCTGTTCTTGACTGGATAGTGTTCTTTAGCCTGTTGATTTTTGTTCTTGGTATTCAGCTAGACTTAAATGTGAATATCAAATTTTTTTTTTTACCTTATTGGAATCAAAATTAGGAATCTATAAGAATCAGAATCATTAAAATTCAAACGATACCCAACCCTTGCATCTCTGTGTTTAGTGTGACTGTCTGACATTTTCACTTTAAACTCAGCAAATGCAATGAGTTATAAATGCCAGCACAGGTTCAGAGACACCTCCATATCTGACCTATGCAGTGGGCTTCAACCACTGGTTTATTTGTCTCACACAATATCATGCAATGGCATTACACAATTCACTCCAGTCTTACGGAAGCATACAGAAAAATCAAGAGAAAACGAGTAGTCTCCTATCTGGATTTGAGCTCAGCAGGTTCAGGTTCAAGAGCTGGAAATGGAGCGAGTACGTGAGTGAGACAGAGGGGGTCAGGAGAGATACAAATCCTTTTTGAGAGATCTCTATAAAGAGGAACAGCTGCACGGTGAGTAAACAGCCGCATCAGATGTCTGATTTAATGGTTCTAGGATTGCTGATCTCGGCTTTGACTCGATTCCTTCCCTGCACGCATGCAGTCCTGCACGGATGTCCGCGGACAGGGCTGCTTCTTTCTGAATATCTTCACAAATTAATTTATGCATGCACTTTGTTAATATATTGCATATATTCATTTAGCAATCATTTTAGTTGACCAAATAATAAGAAATCTGAAAAAATATACTAAACAGAAGTATTTTCGCTTGTGGACCACAGTGCACAACCAAAAATATGATAAAACACATAATAATCGCAGTAAACTGTAGGTAGGTACTGTAAAATAGATGGTCTGATCTGCCTGGTGAGAGAGTGTTCATAGTTACCAGCACGTTCACTTTGCCCATTTGGATTAGAATTACGTAACTGAAATGCTATTCTGAACACAGGCCCATGGATGGAAGTGCATCAGCCATGAGTAAATAGCTCTTGAATATTTTCCGGCCAGAAAATATTCCCCTACAGAAACACACAACAGGTGCTCATAACATTGCTATCTGTTTTGTTTCCTGCTATCAACCTTTACTCTCCATTCATCCTCATGCCAAGAGTGTGGACAAGATACGCTAATGCACTTTACACACCAGATGTTTCCTAAAACAAAACTGCATGCTTAGTACAGTGACTGTAGATAGATAGATAGATAGATAGATAGATAGATAGATAGATAGATAGATAGATAGATAGATAGATAGATAGATAGATAGATAGATAGATAGATAGATAGATAGATAGATAGATAGATAGATAGATAGATAGATAGATAGATAGATAGATAGATAGATAGGAAGTCTCTTAGATGTTGGGGGTCTCATTAATGACACTTGATTGCATTTGATAATTTCAACTTTTATTGTATTTAAGAAGTTCAAATAAAAAAATCAAGAGTACAAAATGCACACAATCAATTTAATTTGACACTAATACTCTATTGCATATTCTGATTTCTATCCATTAAATTAGAAATACACATGCTGCTAGGATTTTGATACTAGACTTCAAACAAATAGCTCAGTATGATATACAAATGTTTCCACACAAAAATTCATCACATTTTTGTGCATCACAAAAATACTGTCCCTATCCCTGTCCCTGTTTTTCTGCAACACTATGCTTTCCAATTTGGAATAAGAGTAGACAGAATATTATACCAATATGGCAAAATCATAAATGTACAAACATTTCCTCAGACGCTGAGGGTTCTTCAGAATTAAACATGAAGTCGTCAATGGTAATTTTAAAAGGTGAATTCTTACATCAACAAAAATGTCCTGTGATTCAGTAAAACAGCTTCAGATGACTTCACCGACTTGCAATCAACCAGTTCTTGATGTGACACAGCGTTCCATAGTCCACAAGTCTGGAGTAGAGCATGCATGGTCCTTTAGAAGTTTCATTCTGCATTCTGAGATCTAAATCTTCCTGCGTTTTTACGGCATCAAGTGGAGAACTCCATTGCCAAAGCAGTCTCAGTTCTGCTGTTTAATCAGAGAAAAGATAGACACAATCCTTAATGCAATCTCAACTAGGGTAAAGGCTGTGTTTAAATTTATCTGTTAGTGTGTGTGTGTGTGTGTGTGTGTGTGTGTGTGTGTGTGTGTGTGTGTGTGTGTGTGTGTGTGTGTGTGTGTGTACCTCAGTGTATGCTGGAGGAGGGGGAAGCTGATACTCGCTAATATTCATGAAGATAGGACTGTCATCCTCGTCGTAATCATCCAGGAGAGGAATGAAGGAACTATCAATGCGACTGTCTCGTGAAATCTCGCTGTAGCTGGGCGGAGAAGATGGGAGCGACACGCAGGTGTTGGAGGTTGCACTGCCATCCTGGCTGCTCATGCTGCTGGTGCGACTGTTAATGCCACTGTAGGGAATCGTCCCGATGATCAGAGGGAGTTCAAGGATCAGCTTCTCGCTTCCTGGGATGTGCACAGAGATCTAACCCCGGACAGAGAGACACCATAGAGGTTAACCTCTGATCCGCAGGAGTCTGAAGCATCTGCATTGATTATCAAGAATATAACTTACCCTCAGAGAGTAGTCAACGTGAATAATGTCACAGCCCAGGATGGTGGGCTTCAGCTTGGGCACACGGAGCACTCTCCCCTGCCACATGTCACGCATGCCAGATATAATGTGGTTTCCCCTGACAGAAATGAGTTTCTCATGAAACACTTTGGTGCGGCCGTTCGCCAGGTAAAGGTGCTTGGCTATGATGGCGGCTTTAGGAACGATGATCCGAGAGCAGCTGTTCTCGAACTGAGCGTCAATGCAAATGTCTTCTCCTTCGCTGTAACCCTTCCGGCCTATGCGAGCGGCCACGGAAACGCTGCCGTCGGGAATAAACATGCAGGTGACTTTCTTCTGTTTTGCTCCTGTAACTGGGGCCTGAGAGGGAACAGAAAGTAGGCTACTAAAGTACTTGCTCCTGTTGTAACCATGTACGTTTTTAACAGAACTTAAAGACTTACTCACCATGAGCTCTTGGGTGTTGACATCAATGGGTTCCTCCACCTCGAAATATCGCTTGCATTCTGCATACGGGTGGCCTGATTTCTCTATGACGGCCTTCACGTAGTACTGGACTGAGCCAAACTTTCCCATATACGAGGAAGCTAGGCACCTGTTTTGAACGGTCTTCTGTTAAAATACTGATAACTTAATGCAATATTTGTAATAGGAAATTTCAAAAAGAAACCCACCCTGGCTGAGGAAGTTCGAAACCAAACATGAACTCGTATTTGTTTCCAGGCCTGAGAGTGATGGAGCCATCTGCATCTGTGGAGACGAGATTGTGCTTTATGAAACACTCAAAAGTCACCATTTACTCACCTTCATGTCTTAAAGAAGACATGTTTCATTCCATGAGTTACCACCATTGTATGCACAAATAACTAAATTCAAACCACACCAAAATTAGAGTATAAGTATATGGGAGAAAACTACAATTGTTGGCTACATAGGAGCACAACTAGTTAGGGGGCTTGGAACCACCACAAAAGAAGTTAAAACAAAGGTTAGAGGTCTTAAAATTATGCATTATGTTTTACATTTACGGTTAAAGTGACAACTACTGTAAGATTTACAGGTTAGTCAGAGTGCGCCGAGTAGAGCAGTCCTTTTGAGGAGGTTACTATAGCAACACAGTGTAGTGTGTGTGTGTGTGTGTGTGTGTGTGTGTGTGTGTGTGTGTCTCACCTGTTGGCTGATGATCCAGGTGAAGAATGTCTTCATATTTCAGGTACTCAATCTCCTCCCTGCATCGCAGCTTTCCTTTATTATAATCGACTTTAGCGCATCCGATTCCGAACAGTTTAACGGCGGAAATCTGCACCACCTCCGCCATCTCCAAAATCACCCGTCCGGCCACTTTATCTCCGCCGCAGTACGCGCTCTTGTTCGGGTCACTCAGCTGAACATCGAAGGTCTTGGGTTTCTTTGTAAGTACGCCCATTTTGCTATTTTATCAATTTTGCGAATAAGAATTCCAATAGTACCACTAACAGTTTTATTAACTCTCTCTTTTCGGTTATCAAAGTAACTGAATAATTCAGTTAAGCAACAAGCTCACCAGTACGTGCTGGTGTTATTTCCTGTTATTTTCGATTAGATTTTGGTGACTCTGTTCTGTCAGTAAACACTGAGTGGGAGTGGGTGGTTTATATAGTTCACACGGCCGCTCTGATGATGATGCGAACTGGACACACATGGGCATCAGTGCTGGACACCCACATGCGCCCCGTGGATCGCCCCAGCCGCGTCTCTCTCATAGGACACACAGGCTGTTTGCGTCCACTCGGGCCAATGACAATCTGGCCAGAGCGCGTGGACAGCTCGTGGGTAAGGGGCAGGAGTCGTTGAGGAGGTGGAGTAATTATATGGAGCAGAGGTGGAGCATGAGGGACCATTGTGCCATTCTCCAAAACAAGTTATATGGACACCCACGTGTGACATTCATAACAGTGGAGATTTCTTTCTACATAAACTGAATGACACCAAAGAATGAAGTGTTTCTACACAGCCCAGTTTAACCTAACACAAATGACTGTGGCTGTAAAGTAATGGTATTGGATGGTAAACTATGCTGGTCTATGCTGTTTTTTCCAGCAGGGAAAAATTTGGAATTTTTTTTTTTTAGTACCAAAAAGTACATGATCTCGAACATATACCACAGTAGTAATGTGGTACCTTTACAGTACCATGTAAATGCATATACCAAAATACCATATTATCGTCACTGTACTATGGTACGGTCACAGAAGGTTATGCCATACTACCGAGTCATTACCAAATGCATTCGCCATGGTATTTAAATGGCACTCCACCTAGGTACCTCAGATAATCTATTAACCTGGTACATGGTCAAAAACCACAATATTACCTTAGCACATGTCCAAAATACCAATGTTATTTCACTGGTGCATATCCAAAAACCACGTTATTAGCCTGGTACATGTCAAAATTCCATGGTGTATTACCCTGGTACATGTCAAAATACCATGGTTTTGCCCTTGTACATGAGCAAAAAACACAGTATTACCCTGATACATTCAAAATACCATGGTACTGCCCTGGCACATGTCAAAATACCATGGTTTTGCCCTGGTACATGAGCAAAATTCCATGGTATTACCCTGGTACATGTCACAATACCATGGTATTGCCCTGGCACACGACCAAAAACCATGGTATTAGCTTGGTACATGTAGAAATTCCATGATTTTACCCTGGTACATGTCAAAATGCCATGGTATTGCTACATGATCATAAAACATGGTACCCTGGTACATCATAAAACCATTACTCTAGTAGGCTGCATGTTATTGTCTTGAAACATGTCCAAAGATTACATTGGATTTGTGGTATTTTGAGAAAATCTGACTAAATATGCAAGAGATATCTGACAGAACAGACATATACAGTTAAGTCAGTGGTCACCAGAGATGACCAAACAAATGCAACCATGAACAGTCCACATGCTCTGAAACGTGTGTGACAGAGACTCTGTTCACATGGACTGTTCTGATTGGATGAGCACTGCCATCTGCTGACTGATCCAAAACATTTCACTGCATGAGCCCCTACAAAAAGTTTAGAAGGAGTTTTATTATATAACCCCTCCGTCATCACAGTGATAAGTATAGCTATAAACAAACAGCTGCTTACCTCATACATTGTCGTCTGTCTATCTCCATAGTTCCAGTCCTGTCCAAAGAGGGTGGGATAGTTCAACTCCCTCTGTCTATACTGTACTTTTTAACACCTGTCGTTCTGTCCTATTATATCATATGAACATAAAACATAAAAATAAAAACATAAAAAAATAAAAATAAAAATTTTTAAGGTAAGAGTGCAGGGAAAGGGCAGCTTTCAATTACTTAACCTAGACCAATATAATATAACATTCAAGTTCTTTGCAAGATCATGCAAACAAACACCATTCAATGTCACCCAAGTGTGAAAGACTCAGAAACAGCCACCAATTTTTGATAATTCACGAGTGAAACTTCCATCACCCGTGATCCTCAAACAGATTCATCTGCAGTCTCCATCTCACACTTGCTGCAAACTACGGTTTACCAGCATAAATGATGTACAGATGCGAATAGAGAATACCAGATTCATCATTATGGTCTTCCACAGGCTTTCGGTAGGAGTCTCTGGGCAAAGAAGGTCTATGGGAGAAAAATGACTGAAAAAATCATTTATTCTCATGGTAAATTTCCCAGACACATAATATTCATAAAGTTCTGAAATCACAAGTTTGACAGGAAAATGATTCAATACGCTTTATTGATGCAATGTGCCATGAACTGCATTATCCTACAGTACGTGTCCAGTGTAGTTATTGTTAACAACCAGAAAACGACGCTGAAAAATATTTTTTTATGTCTCCAATACAGAAGCCCAAACCTGCAGAAATTAAAAATAAATAAATAAATGTGATAAGGGGAAAATAAATAAAGTAATAAATGACTTGATAAAACAAATGAAATTTTCTTATTTGACCGCTTTTGTCTCCACACTCCAAACGAATAATAAAAATATGAATAACCCGCTTCATTAAAAATACATTTAACCCTACTAAAAATATATTTAAATAATTTCAGGTAATGCATTAACTTTGGCAGCCCTAAAATACTAAAAAGCCCTGTAAACAAAACTGAAAATTAAACTAAATAAAAAAATATAAAAAAAGAATTAAATTCCAAAACTTCATTAATTAAGGCTGTGTGGGCCAGCATATGGCAATGAACGTCTGCTCTGTGGAAATATTTTACATTTTTTCTTTATTATAAATACACTCCTGCATAAAGTTAACCCACCTTTGAGAAAAATACACAAGCTGCATGAGCAAATATCATTTATATTTACATTTTGCAAAGGTTATTCAAGTTTATCCTGCTAAAAATGTTCACAAATATGTTACATTTATAATTCACACACATGTGCATTTAACACTGAAACAAACACAATACAATTCTTTTTAACAAGGCCGTTCCAGACAGCCTACAAGCCTCCAAACCACTGAGATGTAAACATTGAACAATAGTATAAATATCCTATAAATATCACATAAGGCCTGCTTTAGTGCAGTGTTTTTGATGTCACACTGGGCCCGAGATCGTGTGTCTGAGGATCTCTGTGAGGACGCTTAAGGCCAGCATCACCGGCAGTGATGGAGAGTTTGTACCTGCCCTGTCCGTCAGCAGGTGAACCCTATTAGGGTCAGAGATCATCGCACGAGCGTCCTCTAAAGCAGCCACAGCTGATGCACTGGAGTTCACATCCCCAGTGACCTGTAAGTCAAACAAGCAAGCCTGGAAATACACATCCCGCACCGGAAGCAGTGATGAGCAGTGTGAATACGCAGGCGTGGACGGATGTGCGTGTGGCATCTCCAGGCGCTGTGAGACCGGACACCCCCATACACACAACTGTAGGTCCTGCTCAGGTGTAAAGGACTCTACGATCGCACGAGGGGAGCGGACGGACAGACTCAGCGACTGACCGACCTGACGCACCACTAGCGTCGTCCCTATGTGAGTAGCCCTGATCTCAGCGTGTCGGCCAGGGTCATTAGAGTCAATGCGCAGGCTCTGGTGCCCTCTGCGATCGCCGCTGGTCATGGAACCATCCACAAACGCCGGGGGAACGTTATCCAGCTCTGCTTGATATATCTGCAGCTCTGCACATTCACGCCAGTTCTTCAAGATAACCGTGATCTGATGAGGAAACAGACCCGAGAAATGTCAGCTGCAGGACATTAAAACAGGAGTGATTCTAAACCCACGCACATATCCCATTATGCATGTCCTATTAATTATTCATAGCAATTCATCATTAGATGTCAGGCTGTAGAATATCATTAACGCAATCCAGTATGTTTGAGAGCACTGAACAGCAGTGCTGAAAGAAGACAAATCTGTTATCTCCCTCTCAGCTGGACAGGCTCATGTAAGGGAATAAGAACATACTTTATTAAAGGATTGGGTGTTAATATGGCAATAAAACGTGTTTGTGTTTAAGGAGTAACTGAAAATGTGGAGTCTTCTAACAGATAACCTCATGTAGCCTACACTCCTTTAGCATTCATGGAACCTTACCACTTTTAAGTGTTCTTTTGGGAACACAAAATGGTTCTTTTATGACATCGCCATAAAATGCCCCTCTTGAAACCTTTAAGCTACAGCTTATTCTGGCTAGGAATCGTCCACTTAGACGAGGGATTCCCTGACTTTTTTCCTGTGGAACCACTTTTGACGTAATATTTTTGTAACCGTTTAATAATTTAACAGGACATTTGCATGTTCACAATTCATACCAGTTAAACATTTAAAAATAGCTTTATTTTGGTTTTAGTTTATTTTAAAAATTATTTAATTTAATTTTAATCACTGGTTCATTATTAAAAGTGCTCCCTGCATCAGCCTGGTAATTTATATGCACTTCTTTGTTTCCAGGCACACTGTTGCTCCTAAAGGTAGCATAACGCCAGTAAATCATGTTAAATTAAAGCTGAAACTATCTAATGAAATAGGCCTACTTTTTAGAATCAGGACCAACAGTCGGTTGCATATAAATATTTGAACTTTTGCAGCTGGATGCAACCACCAGACCAGTTGCAATGTATTCTAATTAAAAGTAGAAGCATGAGATCCGAATTACCAATATTTTTGAAAACAATATGTGTTCTAATATTAGCTCAAAATATCAAAGATATCCTCTGACTGGATGGAATAAAAAAAAAAAAAAAAAAAAAGAAGTCCGACTGCTCAAAATCTGCAGACTCTGACTTTCAAAACTTTGAGCATGAGCATGCAAAATTTCTGCGGACACTGCAACGGTCGTGATATGATGTCACACTCTGAAGTGTCTTTTTTAGAAACGTGTATTCAACAAATAACAAACAGTAATACACTCAAAATGTAAAAAATATACAATCTACTCGCAAAGAGGTCACGTCGTGATGTATCAATCTTCTACTGGTCATGCGTCTTCATGTGATGCAAATTCGCAGGTCAGAGTTCACCAAATATGAACTTTGGAATGCAACAAAATGTTTATGTTTAAATGTTAATGGAGCGAAAAAGTGCAGTGTGACCCTTAACTGTGTTGCAACGGGCTAGAAGCTGTCCACATTGGATGTGACAAAATGACCATTACAAATCCATTTGTCTTTTGTGTCATAAGTTGCACAAGTGTTCGACAGTGTACGTCAGAAATAGAATGGGATATCAGTTTACTGTCTATAATTTAGTGTCGCACAGCATCCAGTGTAGACAGAATCACTGATTATAATGAGTTCTATTTGCTTTTGTTGCACTGCTCGCGTCTGGTGTAGACACGGTGTAGTGTTTTCGCAGTATGTTTCACGGTTGTTGATCGCGAGTTGGTGTTGAGTGTCCACTGCAATAAGATTCCAGCGACAAGCAATTTGTCTGTCCACACCAGATGGAACACGACAAAAATCAATAAAAAATAAAAATAAAAATCACAACCAATCAGAAGATCGTGTGGGCTGAGTCTCTCTGCAGACGCACTGCACTCACATCGAAATGGATAAGTACATAATAAAATGTATAAATATTACACCATATTAACATATTAAAACTTTGCGACATCACAGAAATATAAACTATCTAAAATAAAATCGTCACGTGGCTGGTTGTTAGTCCAAAAAAATCTGATTATGGAAAAGATCCCTTTTATCGCGTCACCACGCTGTGTCAGGTTAGGACCATAGACTGTAAAAAAATATGGATGTAGTGTCCGTGACTTCACCCATAGGTTTTTGAAGAGCATTTTTGAAGCCTGAAGTGGGCGGAGCCAGCCGTCGCCATCTTGGCAGCGCGTCACTCCCGGATAACTGAAAATGGGCAAACAGGTGGGACGTTGGTGGAGCTGAGGTGCCTGATTGCTGAAATTACGCCCACCTAGCTCGACCATAGTGGCCACGCCCTTAATTTTGTAGAACTTTAAGGCTTAATATAATTTAGAAGGTTAAGGTATAATTTTTAAGGTATAATTAATGAGGTTAATATAATGTGTTATAAAAAAAGTCAACCCCCTCACAGTTGTCATGAAGGGCAAAACTAGCTATATAGACTCCTTCAAGTATCACTGCCTTGTCGTGGCGAAGGGGCTTGTGTATCTCAATGAAGCTATGAGCTATGCCGTGCAGGGCCACCCAAGACGGCCAGGTCATAGTGGAGATTTCCGACTAAACATGATCCACTGGAGAAGGAAATGGCAACCCACTCCAGTATCTTTGGCAGGCAACTGTTATCACCGGACAAGGAACAACTAATTGGTTTAAAATTGGGAAAGGAGTACAACAAGGCTGTATATTGTCCCCCTACTTATTTAACTTATAGACAGAGTACATCATGCAAAATGCCGAGCCACTCTAAAGAGCCTCTTGATGAGGGTGAAAGAGGAGAGTGCAAAAGTTGGCTTGAAAATCAACATTAAAAATCTAAGATCCTGGGATCCAGTCTAATCACTTCCTGGCAAATTGAAGGGGAAGAAATGGAAGTAGTCACAGATTTTGTTTTCTTGGGCTCCAAGATCACTGCAGATGGTGACTGTAGCCATGAAATTAGAAGACGCTTGCTACTTGGAAGAAAAGCTATGACAAATCCAGATAACATATTAAAAAGCAAAGACTTCACCTTGCCGACAAAGGTTTGTTTGGTCAAAGCTATGGTTTTCCCAGTAGTAACGCATGGCTGAGAGAGCTAGATTATAAGGAAGAATTGATGCTTTTGAACTGTGGTGTTGAAGACTCTTCAGAGTCCCTTGGACTGCAAGAAGATCAAATCAGTCAGTCCTAAATTAAATCAACCCTGACTGTTCATTGGAAGGACAGATACTCAAATACTTCGGCCACCTTATGAAAAAGGAAGGACTCATTAGAAAAGACCCTGATGCTGGGATTGATTGAAGGCAGAAGGGGAAGGCAGAGGATGAGATGGGGAGATAGTGTCATCAGTGCAATGAACATGAAATTGGGCAGACTCAAGGAGATAGTGAAAGACAGGGCGTGCTGGCGTGCTGTAATCCATGGGGTTGCAAAGAGTCAGGTATGACTGGGCGACTGAACAACAATAGACCAAAACCACTTTTTGTACCAGGCTGTAAAAAACAATTCTGCTGTAAAGTTGGGCATTTTAACATGGGGGAGATGCAGATTTGACTCCTTTTTGGAGCCTGTCTCTAGCAGCCAGTCGATGAATTGCAGCTTAAGTCACTTCCGTGTTGGATTCAAGAGAGACCGCGGGAGGTTGCCATTTGGTTAGGATATGATGTTAAAGGGATAGTTCGCCCAAAAATGAAAATTCTATCATTAATTACTCACCCTCATGTCATTCCAAACCTGTAAGACCTTCAATCATCTTTGTAACAAGGGTGAGTGAGTTTTCATTTTTGGGTGAACTATCCCTTTAAGATAAAATCTAAGCAAATGTCATGTAGTGTATTCCAGCCTTTATGTGAGCAGTTCTTTGACAATATGAGCTGCTGATTAGTCCAGGGATTTTTGCAAATAGCAGCAATGTAGCCTAATTCACCCTCTAGTGTAGAGGAAACATCAGGTTTTCAATTTAAAATAATAAGCCTACAAATCATTCCTGAGAAATAGTAATTACAATTACAATACAAATACATGTTATTACATTAATAATTCCAGAGTATTTTTATATTATTATATAAGAGTTATAGAAGAGGTTAAATGTAAATATTTTTTTTCCACACCTTTGTAAGTATGGTGGTGTAAGAGCTCCCTCTAGTGGGCGTGCTGGTGGCCTGGATGTAAAGGTACTGGTTGTCTATGAGAGGCCAGGCCCCCTGTACTGTACACGTCTGGAACTCGTCATTAAAGGTGCGGATATGAGGGTCCCCAAACACCCCACAGTGCAGGTACTCAGGGGCCCGGCCCTCCCTCTGCATAAACCCCTTCTCATAGAAGCATCCGTCTCCTGAGAGAGGGGGCTGGGGCAAGGGCCGAGGCTGAGCCGTAGGGCCGGTTTTGGGGCAGCGGTGTTGAATGAGCAGGTCCTCGATGCCCTGCACGGCAGAGTGGTACGCCAGGTCTCCACGGCACGCTCGGGCCGTTCGCTGGGTGCAGAGTGCGTAGGATCGCAGGGCGCTGCAGTAGCCGGCATTAGCACCCTCCTTACCCCCACCTCCACTGACGCCCATCTCTAGAGTCGCAGCCACGAAATCTGAGTTGCATCGCAAGATTCGACACTGTGCACACACTGTAGGGAGAAAAAAACAAATGCATTATTTCATCTCGATGATAAAAGTGGCTACATTTGCAGAATTCACTCAATATGAGAGTCAGACTCAGGCACAGTTAACAGGTTCTACTAAGAACCAGAGTACAGTTATGTTTATGGGCATTTATGCCATCATATTTATTAACTAAAATATGTGGCATGTAAATAAATGTTTTGCAGTCTTGTTATTGTTAACTCAACTTTTTAAAAATTGAAATAGAACTGGAATACTTGTACCTGACGGAGCGCTAAAGAGCAGGACCGTTGTAACAATGATCACAATGTGTTTCCATGTTGTGTGTGAATGATTCCCACGGACAGCTGATGCTGCCATTCCCATCCATACAGACTCAGGCAGGACGGCCTGCTCACAGGTGTCTGCACAGGTGCTGAAGCACACTGTACGAAACAACCACACAGGGTGATGAATAGAAAGTTCAAAAGAACAGCATTTATTTGAAAAAGAAATCTTTTGTAACATTATAAATTACTGTCACTTCTGATCAACTGAATGCATCTTTGCAGAATAAAAGTATTATTTTTATTTATTTTTATGCTTACTGATATGGGTTTAATCTGTGTTCTAAATACAAGACCATTCATCTAATAGGCATCATGCATAATACAATGACAAGTTAGTGTCTAGAAACCTTGCCTTACCTCAAAAGTTCATCTGATCAATTATGAGTTCCTGAGACCCATCGAGAGACTGATAATGTCATGATTATGTTGTACAGCCTTGGGAGAGAAAGAAGTATGAAGAATATGATAATTGCCAGTAAGTGCATTCAAACTGTTGTATACATGTTGTAAACTCTTTCATGCGGCCACTGAAACACATGAGTGGGACAAGACCAGCTCACCCATGAAATGTGACATTTTGAACTAAATAAAGTAAAAAAGTTTGCATTAAATGACAACTTAGATCATATAGTGTGACATGGCTTACAGTGGGGATCATGTTCATACAGTCTGATAAGGAACAATCGCAAAGGACTATTATAAATCGCACAGTGTGCACCTGGCTTAAGTTTCTATTATGTTGGGTTTTTTGTAGTGTTACCATCACGGTGATGAGTGGAGCATGAGCTTAGTTTGAAACAGATATATGTTAAATGCATTATATTGCTGTCCTCATTCAGCAAGTGCTATGCTATGCTAATGCTATACCAAAGCATTGTGTAACCAATTAGCAAGGTGGCATTTATTGAATTAGCTAGTTAAAGCTTGTTTCCACTACTAAAATTTGAGATTGTTAAATATATGAATTAGCTTACTCAAATATTTAAAGTTCAGAGCAACTAAAAAGTATGATTACAAAATAAAAACCTGCAAGTTCTGCTAACTTAAACTGTAAATTTCTTAATTAAAAAGAATTTGAGGCAAATGATGATCGGGTTCACAGTGCATGTGTATCAGCATTGCTGTCAGTACTGAGGGATATTTCGCAGTTTGGACTCTTACCACTGACGTGTTATTTACTAAGACTCAAACAAACAGTGGGGGAATGCAGGAGTAAACTCCAGTCCTATCTGTGTATTTGCACTTGACCAACAGCTCTGATATGAGCAATCTGTCAAAACAGAGTTGAATCATTTAAGTTTAAACAGAACAAATCTGGTGACCATTTTCAGCACATGACAAATATCTCAAATCTCGTTAAAATCTCATTTGTAATGCATGCAATTCTGACACATTTCCACCTCCATGCCAGCAGAGCTTTTTCCCTAACACTGACAGCTGATATTTATTCTAGCTGTTAGGACGGCTGGCCGGCGGGAGGGGCAGTTACGGGAGTTGCAGGGCAGAAATAGGGGGTCTAAATATACCCCACCACACCGACCTGCCCCTCCAGCACATGCCCCAGTGGAAATAGACAGGGCTGAAAGCTCTGCAGCACAGAAGCAGGTGTGAGACAGACAGCAGAAACTCAACAGCTCTCCGTTTCCTTCTGCAGTCTAATTTCAGCCGAACACTTCAGAATCATTCCCTCGTTCGCTATAGTGCCATTGCATGTGGAAACCGCCAGAATCTGGTGTGCCAGCACTTTTAAAGAGAGCTCATTTCCACTCCAAGCGTGTCTAAACACTCACTGGGTACCAAGCATTTCAGGACACAGGATCCTCCTCTAAACAGCTGCTTCTCTTTCAGTCTCAGACGCAGAACACAGAGTCCTGTGAATCAGCTCCTGTTAGACATGACCAGAGGTTTGGCTGTCTGTGGCACGGCGTGCACATGTTTGTGTGTAGTAAATCATTTTACTGCTTATTATTAAAAACAAAAACAAAAGAAATAGGTGAACTCAATCCAAACTTTGGAACAAAGGAATGCATTGCTAAGATAAATGATTGAATAGGCCTAAATATATAAGCACAATACACTTACTGTACGGTTCTGCTATACTCTATTGTGGACATAAAAAGTGCTGTAGCAATACCATGGTACAGTGATGTATCAGAGAGTTATACTACGGTATTTTGATATAATTTACATACTCCAAAGACTTAAGTAAAGGTTCTTTATTGGCATTGATGGTTCCATGAAGAACATCCATGGAAATGTTCCACTCCACAAAAGGATGTGGAAAGCATGGTTCTTTAATGAACTGTTGACTGAAATCTTCTTTGGAGAACCCAAGATGGCTCTTCTATGGCATCACTGCGTAAACTCCCCTTTGGGACCTTTTATTTTCAAGAGTATACTTCCAAGAATTTTTTTTCTTCGCCCTCAAAAAAAAAAAAAAAAAAAAAAAAAAAAAAAAGAACAGTACTTTTAGCACTAATTGTGCGGATTAGCCTAATAGTTTGGTTAAATGCACAAACGTAGCCATTCTTTTAAGTTCTACTTATATGTACATGACTTGCATTGTTAATTATTGACTATCCATGCATATAGAATAGAACAGAGATGAACTCACAGAATCAGAGGACTCTCTCCTGAGGACCGACGCTAAGATCTTTCCCCGTCACTTCTGACACCGACGCGCTCATGTGACGGACTCATGTGCTGCGTGACCCCCGCGTCACGGCCCCGCACAAATCTCACCCGCCGCGCGCACCTGCCACACGCGCACCAGCTGACGCAGAACTGCTCCAATCAACACACAAATATTTATCTTTCACTTCTATTGCGTTTCGACTACAATTTAGTATAATAGTAAAGGTAACAAAACTGGTAAAAATCTGTTTTAGTGACTAAGAATGTTATGCTATATCAATCGATTTAACAAAAATAATACAATAAATTTACCAAAAAATTAATCTGCCGTATTTTAAGCAATCTAAACTATAAGCATTTGATTAAAATGCATTAAGGTTATTATGATAAACATAAATGAGCGTGTCTTAAAATCACAGGTGGGGAGCTCCCAGCAGTCTTAATTTTCAAACATTTACTTATATAAAAAAATGTTAAAAATGTTAAAAAGATACAAAATTGTGGCTTGATGAAAAGGCAAGGTGTGTTACGGAAGTGTGTGTGTTTGAGGATGTGTTCGCCCATCTCTGAACTCATTTTAACTCCAGGGCGTCTCAGAGAGTCACTCTTGTACTGATTTAAGTCGCTCAGTTTGCACGTATTAGATATTGTAGCAACTCATAATGTAATAACTCCACATAATGTAATAAGAATTACATTATTATTAGTATAATACAATGTTCATAATGTAATACTTATCTCAAAATGTAATAAAATCTTGAGCTCATATGTAATAATTTTTACATTATGAGAAAATTATTACATTATAAACTCACCAAAAAACATAAAAATGGTATTCCCTTACAGTAAATGTTTAAAAATCTGCTAAATGCAATATTTCAATATTCACTTAATAATTATTGTTATTATGTTTATTAAACATTAAGAATTGGCATTCCTTTACAGTACTTTTTAAAAATATAAATCCAGATAAATAGATAAAAACTTCTGCACCTTTAAACTATCACTACTACTGCTACTAGACTGGATTTAGATTTTTAAAAATGTACTATTAATACATTTCTCATAATGTAAAAAAATTATTATATTATGAGCTCAAGATGTTATTACGTTTTGAGAAAATTACATTATGAACATTTTATTACAATAATAATGTAATTCTTATTACATTATGAGTTTCTACAGATATGCACTCACCTAAAGGATTATTAGGAACACCTGTTCAATTTCTCATGAATGCAATTATCTAATCAACCAATCACATGGCAGTTGCTTCAATGCATTTAGGGGTGTGGTCCTGGTCAAGACAATCTCCTGAACTCCAAACTGAATGTCAGAATGGGAAAGAAAGGTGATTTAAGCAATTTTGAGTGTGGCATGGTTGTTGGTGTCAGACGGGCCGGTCTGAGTATTTCACAATCTGCTCAGTTACTGGGATTTTCACGCACAACCATTTCTAGGGTTTACAAAGAATGGTGTGAAAAGGGAAAAACATCCAGTATGCGGCAGTCCTGCGGGCAAAAATGCCTTGTTGATGCTAAAGTTCAGAGGAGAATGGGCCGACTGATTCAAGCTGATAGAAGAGCAACTTTGACTGAAATAACCACTCGTTACAACCGAGGTATGCAGCAAAGCATTTGTGAAGCCACAACACGCATAACCTTGAGGCGGATGGGCTACAACAGCAGAAGACCCCACCGGGTACCACTCATCTCCACTACAAATAGGAAAAAGAGGCTACAATTTGCACGAGCTCACCAAAATTGGACAGTTGAAGACTGGAAAAATGTTGCCTGGTCTGATGAGTCTCTACATTCAGATGGTAGAGACAGAATGAGAACATGGATCCATCATGCCTTGTTACACTGTGCAGGCTGGTGGCGGTGGTGTAATGGTGTGGGGGATGTTTTCTTGGCACACTTTAGGCACCTTAGTGCCAATTGGGCATCGTTTAAATGCCATGGCCTACCTGAGCATTGTTTCTGACCATGTCCATCCCTTTATGACCACCATGTACCCATTCTCTGATGGCTACTTCCAGCAGGATAATGCACCATGTCACAAAGCTCGAATCATTTCAAATTGGTTTCTTGAACATGACAATGAGTTCACTGTACTAAAATGCCCCCCACAGTCACCAGATCTCAACCCAATAGAGCATCTTTGGGATGTGGTGGAACGGAGCCGTGCCCTGGATGTGCATCCCACAAATCTCCATCAACTGCAAGATGCTATCCTATCAAAATGGGCCAACATTTCTAAAGAATGCTTTCAGCACCTTGTTGAATCAATGCCACGTAGAATTAAGGCAGTTCTGAAGGCGAAAGGGGGTCAAACACAGTATTAATATGGTGTTCCTAATAATCCTTTAGGTGAGTGTATATGCTGGTGTTCACATGAATAGAAATTAAAGTTCAGAGCTGCAGTTCAGGACGGATCCGGCAGGTGGCGGTGTTGACCAGCGAGAAATGAACGTGTGCGAATAGAGAGTTTGATGCATATCACACGTAATTGTGCTTGGAATACTGTAAACACTGAAATACATGGCGGTCACCAGCTATTCAACACTTAAAAGTCTTAAAACTTTTTTTTGGTCAGTGTAATAGCCTACTACACACTGATGCTTCATGAAGCCTTATACTGGGTCGGCTGCATTCATCAGAGTGTGGTCTGGGACTGTGTGTGTGATCTGCTCTGTTGTCTGCAGTATGCATGCATGCATCAGTGAGTCTCTGGCTCTTTGTTGGCTGGATGGATGGAGGCGGGGCGCTGCGGGGCCGCAGGTCCTTTTGTGCCCCTCACATTTTGGGCAAAACCAGAACCACCGAGCTGCAGACGCGCCAAAAGCATGAAACCTGGCTATACCCAAATATTTTGTGAAGAAAAACTTAACAAACAGCGACGTCCGCTACAGAGATGTGATTTTAATACAGCGTTTGAGGAGCGATGTGAATTTTTAGGTGAGTAAAAACTCCTTGTGGGGTCAGGAGAAAACTTTCCATTTCATGATTATTATTTGCTGAGTACATTTAGTAAAGTGCGTCATCAAACTTTTAGACTTAGACAACTTTATTTTCTTTACAAACATATAGATTATCTTTTGTGTTGTACATTTATTTATTTATTTTTTTTGTCTACTGGACTATTCGCTGGTCAACAGATTACCCCGTTACTAAGCAACAGTGATTCTCAACCAGCAGCACGCGCACGCCAGGAATACTTGGAACGATTTCGCTTTCGCGCTGTTAAACCTAAAAAGCAAAGGAAAACAAATTAAATGTATATTAAACTTACTTATAATACTTACATATTTGGGCTGCCATTGTATTAAAATAACTAACCGCGAATAATGCACTCATCCTGAACATTACATTTATTCCAAATTTGCAACAATTTAATATCACATGATAATTTTATCATTATCGTAAAGGTTGATATAAGTTAATAAGAACATTACTGATGGAGGTGTGTGGGGATAAGACGAAAAAGGTTGTGAAACTTTGGTGGGAAACATAACGCTCAGTTTATATTCAGAAGGTTCACATACAAAGTTTGGCGTTAGGGCCTCAGGTGTTCCAAAACCCACATGCCGCATTGTCCTTCCCTACTAAATGAAGAAGAAAAAAAAACTTTTACCATGCTTTTCAAACAAGCAGAAAACAATTTGCAATACTAGACATTGTAAATAAATATGTATTTTTGTTATTTGTGTAGTTCTGCAGAGAAGAAGTCTGAAGCCTTCCAGAGTGTGTTTGAAGTCCTGCGGTCTGGCAGGTGTGGGATGCTGTGCACTGTTGTTCAATCTCCCGCCAATATTGCACTCGTCCCGGCCTCCCTGACCACGAGGAACACGCGACTCCCCGCTGGAATCTCCCGCCACAACAACGGCTTATGAACTGTTGAACGCATGAACGTCCACTAGGGCGGCGTCAGACTGCAGGTGTATCTTCAGCACCAGTGTGAGTATATGACACAGGGCGAATTCCAAACGAATTTTGCACCCTTGAAGGGCACCTCGGGAAGGCAACGCCATTTGTAGAAGCGTTCCAAATGAAAATGAACAACTGAATCCCTTGACTAAGGGCCCCTCCACATGGCTGCTAGCCAATGGTCACTTCAAGGAAGTAATTTAATATTTATGGTAATGTTCTGCCCTTCGGAGTGAATAGGGCATAGGGATGCTGAGATGCTCACTTCCGGTTGGAATTTTCCATAAGTGGCTATGTTCGGAATGGAATACTAGCTTACTGACTGTTGTATACTGTGTACTCATTTTGCATTGCATTGTGGGATACAGTACTCTACACAGGGTGCTCTGATGTGCTTTTAGATAATTCCGGTGTTTATGCATACATTAAATTAATGTATTATACATACTATATACTGCACAAAAAGTAAGAGTATACAAGCATTCTATTATGAACATAATGCATTTAGATTTATTTTGAGTTTATATAAAATAATTTTTAATAGAAAATACATTATTAAATATATATAAAATAATACATAAATATATTAAAATATATATATAGGATTTAATTTCCAATAAATGTAATGTTTAATATATATATATGTTTTATTTAAAGAAGCATTCAAAGATGATATAAAAAATTCCCCCACAGTGGCTGAGATGGTTTTATTTTAACTAATGTTAAATATGCTTGAGTGTAGAAAGCGAGCTGAACTCCTATTCATCATTAATGAAATACAGAACAGGAGAATTGGGATTGACACATTAAATCGTCACTTTTGCGATTTTTAGAATTGACTGTTGTTATCATAGAACAAAAGAACTGCCGGGTATTTATTGTGTTCTAGAAAATACATAATTTCCCTTTATTTCAAGACATTTTGTTAATGCATACACGCTCTAATGGACCCTTTCAAACATACACACTCTCATACTCACATTATACGGCTCCGCAACACGCTAAAGGTAAAATAAAAGTCTTTTCTCTCCTTTCATTCAGTCTCCTCAACTGGAGTGACACAGACACTGGGTAAATCTCTCATCTGTCCTGGTTGTTTGGCCCCTCGTACACAGGAGCTCAGTGGCCCCACACTGGGCTTCAGGGGGTCTAGAGAGAGACGGAGGGCGTCTCACTCCTCTCACACCTTTATGTGCATTAGAACCTGTTTACGGTGTGAACTGAAGTCCTCTGGAACAGTATCTGGAAAAGATACGTTTAATCTGCTTATTGTTTTATTCTAAATGTTGTAATGCTGGGTTTTGTCAATAAACAACTTTTACACAAAATTTGCAGATTTCTTGAAGACTTTGAGCGTTGAATTTGAAGGTTTGGGGATCATGATTTAAATATCAAAGAGTGGATTAATCCTTACCGTTACAGCGGTAGCGCAGATTGGACCAAATGATGTTCTCTTGAGAGAAGCAGAACACGCCCAGGCGGCCCCCTCTCATGGAGGTGTCAATCACAACATTTGAGTCAGCCACCATCTCTGTGCCTTCATACAGCTTCACCCTGCAAAAGGAGCACACACACACACGCATTAAAGTCCTCTTACATGTGACTGTAAAATACTACTGTGCAGGACTCAACTACTGGATCCAGATTTAATTTACGACAGCAAAATTGTTTATCATACAAACCTGAGTAAAAATGTCCTTTAGATCAAACAATGAAATTCATAAAATAACATTATGACCACCTTCCTAACATTGTGTTGGTCCCCGTTTTGCTGCCAAAACATCACAACTGCAGCAACTGACCCGTCGAGGCATGGACTCCACTAGAACCCTGAAGGTGTGCTGTGGCATCCAAGGTTTCCCAGCAGAACATTGCCCAAAGCATCACACTGCCTCGGCCAGCTTGCCTTCTTCCCATAGTGCATCCTGGTGCATCCACGCATGCACCCGGCCATCCACGTGATGTAAAAGAAAACGTGATTCATCAGACCAGGCCACCTTCTTTCATTGCTCCATGGTCCAGTTCTGATGCTTGCGTGCTCACTGTTGGTGCTTTCGCCGGTGGACGGGTCAGCATGGGCACCCTGACTGGTCTGCGTCTATGCAGCCCCATACGCAACAAACTGCAATGCACTGTGTATTCTGACACCTTTCTATCAGAACCAGCATTAACTTCTTGAGCAATTTGAGCTCCAGTAGCTCGTCTGTTTGATCGGACCACACAGGCCAGCCTTCACTCCCCACGTGCATCAATGAGCCTTGGCCGCCCATGACCCTGTCACCGGCTCACCACTGTTCCTTCCTTGGACAACTTTTGATAGATACTGACCACTGCAGACCGGGAACACCCCACAAGAGCTGCAGTTTTGGAGATGCTCTGATCCCGTCGTCTAGCCATCACAATCTGGCCCTTGTCAAACTCGCTCAAATCCTTACTCTTGCCCATTTTTCCTGCTTCTGTCAACTTTGAGGACAAAATGTTCACTTGCTGCCGAATATATCCCACCCACTAACAGGTGCTGTGATGAAGAGATAATCAGTGTTATTCACTTCATCTGTCAGTGGTCATAATGTTATGTCTGATCGGTGTATATCTATATAAATGTCAATTTGTTAATACATTTGATATAATATTTAATATAATTTATAAATATATTACAATATATAATACTATTATTATATCTAATATATAGATAATATACCATGTTTTCAAAATATATATTAAATTATACAATATATATTAAATACATAATATATAATATATACTAGCATTACATATAGAATACATTAGATATATTTCTTAATACTATTATTATATCTAATGTATTCAAAATATATATTAAATATAAAATGTAATTATTAAAATTGATAAAATATTTAAAAATTTTGATTTTAAAAGTATTATTTCTAAGTATAATAATACCAAGTAACAAATGAATTTGCACCAAAGTACTTTAGTCTTGGTGTTAGGTGGGTCTGTAGTCTTACTGGATGTGCAAACTTTTCCATCAACAACAAAAGAAACATTTTGCCCTCCCAATTAAAACCCCATTTATTTTCCAATCTCAACTTATATGGTCAGATCCATTTTATTATTTGCATTTAGCATTGCTTACCCAATTTTGAGAGCCGCTGTTCTAGAACATTTGATCTGAATGAAGCCGAGAGCTGTTTTATGCTACAGGCCTCTACTAAACTCCACCTGCTCGACCTCTAATTACCTGATAATAAATGAGATCTGATTTGATTTAGCAGCAGGACGGACTTAAATTGCATTATGTATGAGCAGAGCGCGGTTGCAGCACAATCCAGCGTGAGTGTGTGTGCGTACTGAAGTCCAAGTACTCTATTCACTCCTCTCACTGAATACAAAGCAGGTGTGTTTATGTGTGTGTGTTTGAAAAGGCCCTTACAAAGCCTCAGCTACACATTGTCTCACACAAATGTGCATACACGTGTATACACACACACACACACACAGACAGACTAAGCTCCACACAGTTCGCTCTTCCTGTAGGTATTTATGCATACTAGAATCTTGAGAATGTTCTGAAGAGTTCGATAATCATGTAGACTCAAGGTTTAAAAGCTTCAGAACTGTTTTACTATGAAATGAGAATTTATTTTAGGCAATTTCTGTTATGACATTATTAAAACTAATTATTAATTTTTTTTGTTTAGTTTAGTTTAGTTTATGCATTGTTTCTTTGGCAAAGAGTATACGATTTACAACACAATGCCAAGAAATTACTCAGTACAGGAAATCATACACAATACATGTTTAACTGTCCTCTGCGGTCCGTTCTCTCGCTTTCTTTTAACAGCCCGTCCACTACAGTAGTTTCCGTTGGATCTGCATATGAACAGGCACCAAGAAAATTCTTGCCAAGGATTTCATTGGCATGGCAACCACAACAATGGGCGGCCAGGGGGCCCAACCACTCAGCAGAGTCTCAGGGGTGTGAGCAGGGCAAGAGGAGGGGGCAGTTGTGAAGAAATTTTAAGGATAACTAGTCATAGCATCCCCCCCCAGTGCCTCTCACCAGTGCCGTCAATGACCCAATTTGGTATTGCGCCCTCTTGTGACAACAAATGTGGCTAACAATCGGACAGACAATAAAGTTTTTTTCAGCAGGCGCAAATGTCTTCTATTAGTACTTTTAATAAAGGAATATACAAATATATATTTAAAATGTAACAATACAATTTTTGGCATGCAGTCAATTTTCAATTTGGTACTCACTTTGTGAAAAAAAACCTAAAAAAAAAAAAACGTTTACAGTAATGTATCTTACCATTCAAAAGTTTAGGGTCAATTTTTGAGTTTTTGAAAAGTCTCTTATGCTGATATGCTAAAAGCTGCATTTATTTGATCAAAAATACAGTAAAACAGTAATATTGTGAAATATTATTACAACCAGTGTTATTTTAGTAACATTGAGATACTAACATAGTTTTGATTAATATTTTGAGTTGGATTTTATTTTTATATATTCTATTACCATTTTAATTTTAGTTTGTTTTAGTAATTATTTTTGTCATTTTTATTACTGTCTTTATAGTTTTTTTTTTATTTATAATATTTATTTTTTATTTTACTTTTAGTTAATTATTTTTGTACATAAAGTTAAACAACTAAATGAAAAATATTTCCCTGACAACAAGCTGAAATAAAATAAGGTTTAAGATGTTTTATATTACATTTTATTTTAGTTCATGTTTATTTAATTTCAAGATTTTTTTAATGGTTTTATGTTTAGTTAACTATAATACCCTGATTACAACTTAAAAACCTTTTTTTTTTTTTTTATTTGAATGTGTTTTAAAATGTCATTTATTCCTGAATTTTCAGCATCATTACTCCAGTCTTCAGTGTCACATGATCATTCTAATATTGCTGATCAAGAAACATTTCTTATTATTATCAATGTTGAAAACCGTTGTGCTGCTTAATTTTTTTTTTGCAGAATTCTTTGATGAATAGAAAGTTTATTTCAAAAGAATTAATTTGAAATAGAAATCTTTTGTAACGTGTCTTTATTGCAACTTTTGATCGATTTAACACATTTTTCTGAAAAAAAAGTATTAATTTCTTGAAAAAATAATAATAAATAAATCTAACTGACAGCAAACTTTTGAACAGTAGCGTATATTGTGCTGCTGTACAATTGTAGGAGATCTCACCTGATGTAGCCGACCTGTGGCCGGTGGCTGAGCTGCCAACGGTACGAGGTTTTATCTTGCCAGCCAACATTACGTGGGTCTTTCCACAGCAGTTTCGCCTCTCCATCTGTATCCCCCGTGTGCCACAGAGCGTTACGAAGAAATTCACCGGGGCCTGTACGAGACTTCACTGCCTACATAAACACAAGAGGTCGTACTCCTCAAGACGTCATATGGACATTAGCAAGCCAATATATTTCAATGAAATTACGCAATTAAGCAACATTCGCACCTTGAGCTGCAGACTCGGTTCAGCCATGGCCCTGAATGGGACCGACTGCCAGTAGGTCTGTTCGGTCTGCTTCCACATCACCACATAGAAACTAGACGAATCCTGATAGCCGAAGATGAAGCCGGCATAGTCGTCGTCAGTCACCGTATTGACGTGAAAAGTTCCCTCGAAGTCTACACCATTAAACGCTGTGTAACCTGTGGAGAAGTGATTTACAATTTAAGTTTGAGAGTCTGCTGGGCATTTAGCTCTTGAAATCTGAAACCGGACTCACCCACTGCCAAGCCCGGGTCGCTGTTCATGGTTTGAACAATCTCCATACCCTGAAAACCAAATTCATCTGTATTAATACAAGCACTTAGCTTGAAAAAAATAAATAAAAAAATAATAATAATTTAAGTAGAGTAATTTAAATCTCTGAAAAAAGAAAAGTACAGCAACATGATAAACTTGTGTCAATGAGATCAATAGGATTCCCATGATGCTTTACCTGATTAAGCACCACCCAGTTCGGGTCGATCTGAGCGTCGCCCTCCGGGTCTAGAATGACCGTCTGATAGGCTCTGAAATCTGTGAGTGTGACTTCAGCACTTTCTGGGCACACGTCAATCGTATCCTGTACCGCATCATTGTCAAAGTCATTCTCGCATACGTCACCAACTCCATTACCTAAACGACAAAAAAGAAAAGAATTAGGCGAGACATTAATCAAGAAGATTATTCACCATCAGTGGATATGAACACTCTTACTGTCTGAGTCTTTCTGGTTGGGGTTGGAAATGAGTCTGCAGTTATCAGGTCCCATGCCGTTGATGGCGTAATTGTCTGGGATCCCGTCGTTATCGTCGTCTTCATCACAGTCGTCTCCGATGCCGTCATTATCCGAGTCAAGTTGAGAGCTGTTTGGAATGTCGGGGCAGTTATCTCGAGTGTCCTGGTGTCCGTCTCCATCACTGAAAACACACAACATTCAACATTATGGATATGCACAACAATCGAATTTGGACTGACAGTCTGAACAAAGCTTAGATGGCAGCAATCTTCTCATATACAGGTTAATGAGTGAATTTTTGGGGGATTTATATATTTAAATTTACCAGAGTTGTGCGCATACTCACGTGTCTTGGTTGGTGTCACAGACATCCCCGACTAAGTCATTGTCTACATCTGTCTGCAATAGTATTAACTGAGTTTATTATTTATTCATTTAATTTGAGAGAAAAAGTATATAAAATAGACCAATCACTGCAAAAGCAAAAACTAGCTGTTATTTAGCAAATCATTTGTTCAAGGGAGAGTTCACCTAAAATTAAAATTCTGTCATCATTTACTTTAGATTATTAGCGTTAACCAAAACCAAAATTATTACAAATATTTATGTTAATTGAAATCAAGTAAAAAAATTAAATATAAATATTAAATGGAAAACTAAATAAAAATTTAGCAACAAAGTACTAAAATGACTAAAATTAAAATGGATTAACTGATTAAAATTGCACTAGAATTAAAAAGGAAAACATAAATGAATTAATTAAACCTAAATAGTAATAAGACAAATAATATTAACTGAAAATATCAAATAAAAGTTCATTTAAAATATTCATAAAAACTATCATAGTAGTTATGACATAATACTAAAATAACGATTTTATTTTACGAACCTGTATGACTTTCTTTTGTGGAAAACAAATAGAGAAATTTGCACTGGTCAAAGCCTTCAAGCTTCAAAATGACAAAAAAAGCACCATAAAGTATCATAAAAGTCTTCTGAGAATATATGACAGCTTTGTAGCTCTCAAATCAAATATGGGGTTTAAATATGTCCTTTTTTTATTTTCCACAGAAGAAAGGCACACAAGTTGGGAATGACATGAGGGGAAGAAAATAACAACAACTTTAATTTTTGGATGAACTTCTTTTTGATACTGTAATTAATCAACATATAATGAAAGTTTAAAGTTTGATATAAAGTAAGATGTGATGCTGTACCTGCATGGGGTTGCTGATCTCAGGACAGCTGTCACATGCATCACCCACTCCATCTCTGTCCCGGTCTGTTTGCATTGGATTTGGCACTTTGGGACAGTTATCCAGCACATTCTGGATTCCTGCAAAACATCCACACACATCACATACACAAAGGATGATGTTGTAGGGACACAAAGTGGAGCAATTCATCAAGCTGAACAGTATTTACCATCTCCATCAATGTCTTCATCGCAAGCGTCTCCCTCTCCGTTATTGTCAGTATCTTTCTGGTCGATGTTGGGAACGGTGGGACAGTTATCGCACGCGTCACCGAATGAATCGGTGTCAGAGTTCTGCTGATCTTTATTGGACACCAACCGACAGTTATCCTAAAACACACACACACATACTGGTTTCCATGTTTTATGAGAACTTCCCATAGATAATGATTTTTATACTGTTCAAACTGTATATTTGTCACCATTCTGTTTAGTTTTGTTCATAGACTTTCAGTTTGTTTTCATACGTCACGTTTCTTTGTTCAGTTTCCCTGGTTACTGTCTTTATGAGTTAATTTAGTTCAGCTGTGTCTGTTTAATCATCTCGTTTGATTTCACCATTTAAGTTGTTCCTTCTCCTGCACTCCTTGTCCGATCACCGTTATGTTAAGTTGTGTTGTTGTCTTGAGATTATTTGTAATTAAACTACATTTTGAACTTGATTCATTTTGTTATGTGTTTTTGTTATTTTTATTACTTTTAGTTTTAGTAATTTTAGTATTATTTTATTTTAGTTAGTTTCTAACATTTATTAAAGATCTAATATTTACATTTTAGTTTATTTCAATTAAAGTGCCCCATTATTATTTTTTTTTAAATATTAATTATGTGGCTGTGTGTAATATAGCTGTTTGTGAATGTAACAGGTCTGAAAAGTTTTAAAGACTATGACAAATAAAGGTATTGTCTCCTAAAAGAAATCAATTATGAACTGCCAAAATGATTTGTCAGCAATTCCAGTCTCACTTCTTGTTACATACCAACGTAACAATGTAACAAATTTGCAAAATGCCAGCCTATGGTCTTCATTGGCTGCCTGTGAACAACGTCTTCTTCGACCCACTCTCAAGCATTGTACTGTAGTTGTAGCTGAGGCCTGGAAGAGTTTAGTTTGTGTTGTCGACTTGTCGAGAAGATGCTGTTTTCAGTGCTGCAAATCTACTTTGCATGCATTTCAAAAGGATGAGGACTCGCGCTGGAATTGATACGGAAAAACTGACACCGATGCTGAGGAAGCGTCTGACGCTAAAATTCAGATATGGTAATTTATGGTAATTTAATTTAATTTGGATTTAGAGAAACTGAATCTTCAAACAAAACGCTTTCAGTCTCTTTGAGAAATTAAGTGAAGTGCAATCTATATATAGAGTGGTGAAGGCATGACATCACTTTGTAGGCCAAACGCGGATGCGAGTTAGCATTTTAGCACTTCCGGTCCCATCGTCCCGAAGTCAATGGGTTTTTTGAATGGGATTTTGTTTAAATGGCTGAAATAAGGTCTATGGTGAACACAAGCTCAAGACACTTTCATGTTTTATATAAAAAACATCAGTATTACCCCACTCGTGATTTTTTTGAAGCTGTTACGTGTCTTGAAGAAGGTGGTTGCTAACAAGTAGCTAAATGAGATTAGAAACTGTCAGGGAGATTAAACGTCATGACGCCAGCTCAGACCGCTTTTACAGCCTTATTATGCTTATAATTGTGCTCTTATAAACTATTCTAACTCAAACTTTCTGGGAAAATGTTTTTAGATAAAGACTGAAAGAGTTGTCGGAAGCTTAGTAATGGTGATGGTGACGCTGAAATCACGGGACCGTGGTGTAGTCCATTTATAGCCCACCTTTAGCTTTTTACTTCTGGCGGCTGCATTTAGGATTCATAAAAGTTGTGTTCATCTGTGATAATTATCTTGATAGACAAAAAAAATTGTTTTTGTTTTTTTAACTTGGATGCATGTAAACCTATTGTAGAAGACCTCCAAAACAAAATGAGGAAATTACTATATAGCATACTAATTATTTTAGTAAGTTTTAGTTAATAACAACACTGGTCGATGGAACACAAACACACCTCTACGTTCTTTATTCCGTCTCCATCGGCATCCTCATCACACTGGTCTCCGATCCCATCGTTATCTGCATCCTCCTGACCGGAGTTGGGTGTGAAGACGCAGTTGTCCTGAATAACACAGAATGCGAAAATCAAAAACCCTAGCATAACACTTAAAATCCTGCTTTCAGACATACTAAATCTAAGAGCGCTCGTGGGAAAAGTTCTGGGACTGCAAGCTATAGTGAATCTATCATATAAAAGTCCAAACAAACCCAAAAACAAACTTGATTTATGCAAAACCATTACCTCATCTAGGATGAATAGCTTAATTTACTTGAAAGGTACAAGACGTGAACAATTGCACCTGAACTGTAAAGAATCAAGTCTATAAAACATCAGAATAAATAGAACAATATTATTTCCTAATACTTATAAAGAATCACATCAATTCAGTGAATGTTGATACAGCATCAGTGTGTGCAGGAAGAAGGATTGTGGGTAAAATATTGTGAGATTCAGACCTGTTTGCAATGCTTGTTGTTGTCCATGCAGGGCAAGGAGCGGTCTGGATAACCATCAATGTCTGTGTCCATCCCACAAGTGTGACCATTACCAGCCCATCCAACATTACACTAAGAGAATCACAGAGAAGTTTATTAGAAAACTTAGACATAGACAAAACTTAGAAACTTATGATGCATTAAAGATACAATATCATACATGTAAATCTGAGTTTTTGTCCTAACCAGCTAAGTGATGAGTGACAAAGCATTGATGAAAATGCCATTCATAATAGGATCATAAAATAACATAAGGGATCATAAATAAACAGTATAGGATCATAAAATAAAATAGTACATTTCCATTTCATGCTGACTTTAAGTTTCAAATATTTTCTGATCGGATATGAATTGTTTGTCTTTCAAATCATACTGCATTGCACCCGGTTAGGAAGTGGTAACTGGAGTGTACACATACAGCACAAGTGACGTCGCCGTTCCGCTGAATGATGCAGTGAGCGTTAGTGTCACAGGGGTTGAAACTGAGGGAAGCGCACGATTTCCGAGGGAAACATCCAGCTGTCTGATTCCCAACATATCCAACTTTGCATTGACCGCATCTATATGATCCCTGAGAGAAGGGAAATAAATACATTAACATACAATGTGTGTGATTTCAGACAAATCTGGGAAGTTTTATGTCTCATACTCACAATGGTGTTGACGCAGATGGAGTTGGGTGTGCAGGCGTTCAAATCAAGACATTCATCGATGTCAGAGCATTCCTGAAACAAATTCATTGCAAAAAGATATTTGTTGCCACTTGCTTTGATATTGTGCTATCTGATGCAATGACATTCGGGCATTTTTAAGTATAAATACTTTCTAAGGTCACTTTACTTGCAGGTGACTCTTAGCATATTCCATACTGACATTCAAATGAGCCAAAATTACAGCCAAATTATTTCCCTTTATTCTAAACAGTTTGCCATTTTTGCCTCTTCCTCTGCTTTCATCCTCTTAAATATGTAGCCAAAATAATCAATTATACAGACTATAGTTCCAAAGTTTGAGGTCAATAAATTTCAGAAAGGATATATTATTACATTGATCAAAAGTGACAGTAAAGACCTTTCTAATGTTACAAAATATTTCTATTTCAAATAAATGGTGTTCTGAACTGCTGAACTTTTTATTTATTAAAAAAAAAAAAAACACGAAAAATTATTAGAAAAATTAAAAATAATTATTTCTGAAGAATCATGTGGAGACTGGAGTAATGGCTGCTGAAAATTCAGCTTTGCATCACAGGAATAATTTACATTTTAAAATATATATTTAAATAGAAAACATTTATTTTAAATAAATGTAATAGTTTTCCCACAGGGCATTAAAAAGTCTAAAAAGTCTGAACTTGAGTTTGCAGCTTGACTGTAATGTATGTCTTTTACTTTTTTACAGTAGTGAAGGAGACGCACTGAATGAAAATGCACATTCACTCTCTGACAGCAGATGGCACTTATGAAACAGCAGAAATCAACTGTTACCCCAGTAACCCTGTAAACAAAGCAGGCTGCAGTACTTTTGTTTTTGAAAAGTATTATTTCAGACAGCCATTCAGTCATTTGACATGTCATTTGATCAGTCACATTACGCATGTTTGAATCTTTACTAAGCACAGTTACATTTTAAGATGTTAAGTGTAGTCATGTGCTCTCTATTTTTATAGTACACTGAGTTGAATACTTTTTCATATTACAAATAACACAAATACATATAAAAAGTTTTTTCTTTATGTGTGTACGGTATTACTTTTCATTTCTTCAGGTCTTAAAAAGTCTTAAATTAGATTTTTTTTTTTTTTTTTTTTTTTTTTTAAATGTGCAGCAACCCTTTAATAATATTTCAGAATATTACTGTTTTTATTTCTATCTTTGATCAAATAAATGCACTGCACCTGGCGGTGACTCTTAGCATATTCCACACCGACTCCAGAGAGAGGTGGACCCCATAGCCCGGGTGGACAGGGCTCACAGGTAAAACCTTTTGCTGTGTTGACACATGCGCTTGGTGTATAGCATGGCTGAGCCTCTGCACACTGGTGAAGAGAGACATGTTAATAATTCGATTGAGCTAAATATGAATTAGCTTTATGATTAAAAAAATGAAGGTTTTCGAATAAACATATGACAAATGTTTATTTGAGACGCTTGGAATATGAATATAAACAGTCACAGTGAGTTCTGGACCAAGACTTATCATTACTCTAGGATAAAACCAGTGCTAAATGCCTTCACCCACCTCATCTATATCCTTACAGTGTGTGCCGTTCCCCGTCATTCCCTCCGGACAAGGGCCACAGCTGTATCCTGGGAAATCGAACGTCTCCATGCAGGCCACGCCCTTAAAGCAAGGATTGGGCTGACAGCGCGAACGTGGCTCATGAAATCCTTCAAACCAAAAAGACAAATTATCAAAACCAGATATCTTAAGTGTAGTTGAAAATGAGCTTAAGAAATCCAATATCATGCAAAAACTACATGCACAAATGAAAGAGCATGGCCCTGCTTGTCAGCGGAGAGATTTAAGACATATTCATAATGGAATACTAGCATACTGCTTGCTGCCTACTATTATAAAGTTGTAGTATATGAAACGGTATGCATTTTGCAGTGATAAACTTTTCAAACATTGGTGTCACATGACCTCATTATTGTATTTTTAATCTAAGTTTGTGCAAAGGTGTCATTTGGCTGCGAGGAGTAAAAAATAAGAAAATCATAGCTGACATTACTACCGGTTCAATCATGAAATGAAAGGTAAAGTCAATTGCATTGCATTATGTTATACAAACATGAGTGTTCTGCATTATATATTGGCAGGTTTTGGGAGGGACTATCAATTTGCCTGAAAAATGGCAGATAAAGTCCAATAATTTCGTCAGTGCTGCTACTCACTTTTACTTTTTTTCTAAACTATTTTACTTTTTAACAATCCCGCTGCTGTCATCCTCTCAAATTTGTGGACAAAAAAAAAAAAAATTATATTTACTTTTTCACTACACATTATGTATTTTCCCACAAAACACCAATAAATGTTTGTTTTTAACAAAAACTTTAGAGTGTCAGGAAAAAAAATAATTATATACTACTGTTCAAAAGTTTGGTGTCAGTAAGTTTTTTTTTTTTTTTTTTTTTTTTTTTTTTTTTTAAGAAAGTAATACTTTTATAGACTGGAAAAACCCAGCCGATCTGCTGGCGATTTGATTTCGGCCTGCAACTGGAAACCTGTACATATTTCTATCCTGCTTCCGTTACAAATTTGTGGGGGCCAATCACAAACCGGCTTATCCACCAGGCACGCTATTGGCAGGTTTAACATGATGACGGATCGAGAAGCGATGGATCGTTGGTCTGATTGATTGAAGGACTATCCAATTGCGTACATTTGAACGCAGTCATTTGAACTATGCCCATTGATCACGCCTCTTATGCAGAAAATACAGAGCAGACTCTCCAGACTGCAGTTTAAAAGATTGAGCTTGGTCTGGTGATAGCCAGATAAATACTTTTATTCAGGAAGGACACATTAAAGTGAACAAAAGTGACTTTTGTAAAGTGATTTACAAAAGATTTCTATTTCAAATAAATGCTGTTCTTTTCAACTTTCTATTCATCAAAGAATCCTAAAAAAATGTATCACTCTTTTCCACAAAAATATTAAGCAGCACAAATTGATATTAATAAAAAAAAATTCTTGAGCACTTAATCAGCATATTAGAATGATTTCTGAAGGATCATGTGACACTGGAGACTGGAGTAATGATGATGAAAATTCAGCTTTGCAACAATAAATTACATTTAAAAAATAAAATAAAATAGAAAACAGTCATTTAAAATCATAATTATATTTCACAATATTACTGTTTTAAAATATCTTACCAGCCGCAACCTTTTGAACAGTAGTGTTTTCACTCACTCTCCAATCACATGTAACAATAATGATATACACTCATCTAAAGGATTATTAGGAACACCTGTTCAATTTCTCATTAATGCAATTATCTAATCAACCAATCACATGGCAGTTGCTTCAATGCATTTAGGGGTGTGGTCCTGGTCAAGACAATCTCCTGAACTCCAAACTGAATGTCAGAATGGGAAAGAAAGGTGATTTAAGCAGTTTTGAGTGTGGCATGGTTGTTGGTGCCAGGCGGGCCAGTCTGAGTATTTCACAATCTGCTCAGTTACTGGGATTTTCACGCACAACCATTTCTAGGGTTTACAAAGAATGGTGTTAAAAGGGAAAAACATCCAGTATGCGGCAGTCCCATTCCAGAAAATGCGTTGTTGATGCTAGAGGTCAGAGGAGAATGAGCCGGCTGATTCAAGCTGATAGAAGAGCAACTTTGACTGAAATAACCACTCGTTACAACTGAGGTATGCAGCAAAGCATTTGTGAAGCCACAACACGCACAACCTTGAGGCGGATGGGCTACAACAGTAGAAGACCCCACCGGGTACCACTCATCTCCACTACAAATAAGAAAAAGAGGCTACAATTTGCACGGGCTCACCAAAATTGGACAGTTGAAGACTGGAAAAATGTTGCCTGGTCTGATGAGTCTCTATATTCAGATGGTAGAGACAGAATGAGAACATGGATCAATCATGCCTTGTTACCACTGTGCAGGCTGGTGGTGGTGGTGCAATGGTGTGGGGGATGTTTTCTTGGCACACTTTAGGCCCCTTAGTGCCAATTGGGCATAGTTTAAATGCCACGGCCTACCTGAGCATTGTTTCTGACCATGTCCATCTCTTTATGACCACCATGTACCCATTCTCTGATGGCTATCAGCAGGATAATGCACCATGTCACAAAGCTCGAATCATTTCAAATTGGTTTCTTGAACATGACAATGAGTTCACTGTACTAAAATGCCCCCCACAGTCACCAGATCTCAACCCAATAGAGCATCTTTGGGATGTGGTGGAACGGGAGCTTCGTGCCCTGGATGTGCATCCCACAAATCTCCATCAACTGCAAGATGCTATCCTATCAATATGGGCCAACATTTCTAAAGAATGTTTTCAGCACCTTGTTGAATCAATGCCACGTAGAATTAAGGCAGTTCTGAAGGTGAAAGGGGGTCAAACACAGTATTAGTATGGTGTTCCTAATAATCCTTTAGGTGAGTGTAAAGCTGATGTTGTCAGAAATTATTCATTATGTACAACGGTGTGGCACACATCTAGTTGTCAACTGTGGTTCTGGTTATATCACTCTCTTTCTTAACTCAACTGTGTATGAACTATATGTACAGGTAGCGCTTCTAACAGGACTGATGACCATATGTTGCATTCTGAACGCAGCACATAAGCTCTGTCAGGTTGGTTTGCTACTCACCACACATCTGGCACTCCAGAATAGCATTCCTGACAAGAGACATTTCTTTCACCTAAATAGTAAGAAAACACTTCAACATTAATCAAACATGTTCAGAACAGATTCACTCACATATAATACACACTCATTCACACACCTGTTCTCTGATGTCCTCTCTCAGCTCTCCCAAAATCTGATTAAAGATGATCAGCTGGCCAATCAGAGCCTTAGTGTGGTCACCTGTATAAAAATAATGCATTATCTAACAATTAAATAAATGAAACCCAACAAATTGCATATTATGACTTCACCAATGTTCTGAGATGTCAACTCACCTAGAATAGAATTAACCTCACCGTTCACTGAAAAACAAAGTTTAAACAAAAAACTTTCAGACAAAGATTTTGCAAGCAATCAGAAAGCTACATATTCAAGCCCCATGTACAGTCTTGTGTTGATGTCGGCTAACCTATGTTATATGAAGAGGCGTCTCCCTGAAAAGGGCAGTCGGTGAGAGTTCCAGCCTGGGCAACAGTGCCACCTAGTGCCAGTTTAAGGGACTCCACTGAGCCCTGGAAGACAAACCTGTTAGTTACAAGAGCTCTGATTTCTGTACATTCATCATTTGATCATAGTATTTGATATTATACCAGTTTGGATGAAAACAATGAAAACTCATTATTATTTACTCATTCTTGTGTAGCCTGAATGCTGTTATTTATTCTGTGATACACAAAAGGAGAACTCTTTGATAATCTGCATAGTTCATGTCACATGAAAAACACACACACACAAAAAAAAACCATAAAAAAAACAACTGTATACAAATTTGGAATGACACATAAAAAAAAATTCAGAACTAGTACTGTCTAGTATATATACACTATATTGCCAAAAGTTGTGGGACGCCTGCCCTTACATGCACAATAACTTTAATGACATCCCATTCTTAATCCATAATGTTTAATATGGAGTTGGCCCACCCTTTGATATTTTGAAAACAGAAGCTATAACAGCTTCAACTCTTCAAGGAAGGCTTTCCACAAGGTTTAGGAGTGTGTTTATGTGAATTTTTGACCATTCTTCTAGAAGCACATTTGTTAGGTCAGGCACTGATGTTGGACGAGAAGACCTGGCTCGCAGTCTCCGCTCTAATTCATCCCAAAGGTGTTCTGTCAGGTTGAGGTCAGGACTCTGTGCAGGCCAGTCAAGTTCCTCCACACCAAACTCGCTCGTCCATGTCTTTATGGACCTGGCTTTGTGCACTGGTGTGCAGTCATGTTGGAACAGAAAGGGGACATCCCCAAACTGTTCCCACAAAGTTGGGAGCATAAAATTGTCCAAAAAGTCTTGGTATGCTGAAGCATTAAGAGTTCCTTTCACTGGAACTAAGGGGCCAAGCCCATCTCCTGAAAAACAACCCAACACCATAATCCCCCCCTCCACCAAATTTACACTTGGCATAATGTAGTCAGGCAAGTACCGTTCTCCTGGCAACCGCCAAACCCAGACTCGTCCATGGGATAGCCAGACAGAGAAGTGTGATTGGTCACTCCAGAGAAAACGTCTCCACTGCTCTAGAGTCCAGTGGCGGAGTGCTTTACACATCTGCATCCGACACATCGCATTGCACTTGGTGATGTAAGGCTTGGATGCAGCTGCTCGGCCATGGAAACCCAATCCATGAAGCTCTCTACGCACTGTTCTTGAACTAATCTGAAGGTCACATGAAATTTGGAGGTCTGTAGCTATTGATTTTTGCAGAAAGTTGGTGACTTCAGATTAGTTCACACTGTGCGCCTCAGCATGCGCTGACCCCACTCTGTGAATTTACGTGGCCTACCACTTCGTGGCTGAGTTGCTGTTGTTCCCAATTGCTTTGTTGAGCGTGGAATATTTAGTAGTAAGGAAATTTCACGAATGGACTTATTGCACAGGTGGCAACCTATCATGGTACCACACTTGAATTCACTGAGCTCCTGAGAGCGACCCATTCTTTCACAAATGTTTGTAGAAGCGTCTGCATGTCTAGGTGCTTGATTTTATACACCTGTGGCCAAGGAGGTGATTGGAACACCTTAATTCAATGACTTGGAAGTGTGGCCCAATACTTTTGGCAAAATATATATATGTGTGTGTGTGTGTGAGAGAGATATATTATATATATATATATATATATATATATATATATATATATATATATATATATATATATATATATATATATATATATATATATATATATATATATATATATATATGTATATACACATACATCAAATTGACAGCACTAGTAACATAGTTTATTTAAAGTTTTACAGTAGAAATAAACACACTACCGTTCAAAAATGGGGGTTTATTCATTTAAAAAAAAAGGGGAAAAAATAAAGAAATTAATAGCTTTATTCAGCAAAGATGCATAAAATTAAAAAGTAAAGATTTTTGCATTGCTACAAAATATTTATATTTTAGTTTCTATACTGACATTTTTTCCCAACATTGATAATATTAAGAAATGTTCCTTGAGCATTGAATCAGTAGATTTTATTAGAATAAAATAAATTAAATTCTATTTCAATTAGAATGATTTCTTAAGGATCATGTGACTGGAGTAATGAGGCTGAAAATTCCACTTGGCTATTACAGGAATAAAATATATTAAAATAGAAAACATTTATTTTAAATTGTAATAATTTTTTTAATTTTAAAATTTTTCCCCCCAAATACAAGTATAAGCATAAGAGACTTCTTTCAAAAACTTTCTAATATCATGCGACCCCAAACTTTTGAATGCAAGTGTATTTTCAGCTGTTGTGTGAAGACATTATCAAGACATCATATGATCAAGGTCATATTGTGTTGGATCTCACCTGCATCCGAGCGTATGCCTTGTGGCCATTACGAATCTCCACCAGCTCGGTGTCTCTAGGCAAAGCAACCAATGGGGGCAGCCGCTGGGCGGAGTCAGCCAGACGGCAGTTCACATAGAGCTCGAGGTTCAGGTACTCTCTGCGCAGGCCACCGACTCGTAGAATAACAGAATGAGGCCGTCCGTCTGCCACATTGGGGCTCTGCAGGTTTACTGTGTGCAGCTTCCCATCTTCACGAACATACCGGACCAAAACTAAAACAAACAAACCTTTTAGAGATGTTCTGAGCAGATACCACATTCGCAACTCATTTTGTTTCTGTAATGCATTATTAAACAGTATTTCAAACAGTATTTCATACGAGTGAAACAGAATATTAGATGAAAAAAAAAAAAAAAATGCAGTGTGGGACTTTTATTTCCCATATGACTTTTACTTTTGTGTAGTTAAAAGTTTTATCCTTCAAAAATGTATTGGATGGTGAAAAGTGGGCATTCCATACCAAAATGGAGCTAAATCTAAATGTAAGTTTGTTGAAAAAACAAGCAACTTGCTATCTGGCTGTTAGTCAACATTATACAACAGCCTATGCAGTGATGTCAGTGGAAAAGGAAAGCTGTTTCAGAGCAAAGTTGAATATGATACAGTAATAAAATAAAGGGTCATATCTACATTACCTTTGTTAATCTTGCTCATGATGGCAACCTCCAGGTATTTCTTGTTATCCTGCTTGTTGTAGAGACCCAGCAGAACTCCACCCAGTTTAGGAGGCAGACGAAACGTAGACATCACATACACATCGCTGAGAGTCTTTAGGGCTAATGAGACCTTCTCCACTGCGGCCACGGTCTGCTTCACATCCTCCAAACTCAACACGTCTATCACTGAGAGAGAGAAACAGAGACAGGAAGAAATAAAGGAACAGTCAATGAATAGCATCAAGTTGTTCCAACCCAGTATACTGTTTTTTCCCATGAAACAGAATAACTTTTGCAGAATCTTCAGGCAACTCTATTTTATCATACAATAACAAATCATAGTGACCACAGCTGTCAAACTCTAATAAAAGACTAATACAATTTCCATTATTTTATCTTAGCAAGCTTTTCATATTGTATTTAAATATTTTATTTCCATAATTTATATTATACATAGTTGGCAGGGTTACTTAAAAATGTATTCCATTACAAATTAGTTCATAAAAGGTATTCTGTAACATAACCCAAGCACCACAATATTTAAGTAATGTAATCTGTAATTACTTTTGGATTCCTTCAAGGTCACATATGTAAATAAAGTCAAGTAAAAAGCAATATTATATATAATTGTAATGTATAACACATATTCTTTTCTATTTACCATATGATGGAATACATGGTATTTATTTTTAATTATGCTTAATTGTTCCCATTCACCTCAGCCAAATAAATCTGTCATCGAGCTGAGCAGACCTATTTGTGAATGAATCATTCGGAATAGGTTTGTGAAATGGGTCAGCTGATTCATTGGGGGAAAAAGAAAAAAAAAAAGTGATTCAAAACGTTTTGAATCGAATCCCGATTCGAATCCCATATCGAATCCGAACGAGTCATGTGCATCATCACTTGTATAATACTTTTGCGTCATTTTTGAAAGCTCTAGTTCCTATTCACTATACAGTCATTGCATATTATTCTAATTATTTTATTTTGTTCTCCACATAGGAAAGTAAGTCATACAGGTTTGGCAGAATATGAGAGTGAGTGAGTGAGTGAGTAAATTATGAATTTCCTACAATATTATCTGAGAGAATTGCACTCGGTCTCGGATCTCTTTTCACAGTTCTTTTAACTGGACCAGGCTGAAAGTTTCACTTTTTGAATGAATGCTGATTAAAGACTTTAAAATATATATCTATTAGTATAACTGGGGAGGAAAAAAAGGCAGAATAATTACCCGGCACGTCTTGTTTCTGTGCGCTCTCTGCGGACCGGACGAACATCAACACGAAGAGACTGACCCAAACTTTCATGTTTACCAAAAAAAAAAAAAAAAAAAAAAAAAATATACACGCATAAAATGATGCAGGAAATATCCAGAACAGATCCGTCAGCGATGCACTGAAATACGAAATATTTCCACTGGAACAAACCTGCGCTGTGCAGGAGAGAGCGAGAGAGTGAGCTGCGTTCACAGACAGAGAGAATGAGCTGATCTGAGAACTGAATCCGCCCTCTTCATCACACAACACATCATTTCCCTGTAAAACACACAGCATGATTGATTGCACGAGTAGACCTTGCGCACACAGGTTGCGTTCAGCGTTCATAAATAGAGGGACTCGGAGGTCTCTCGAGACGGGCTTTTAAAAGTTTAGCCTTAACGTTACTATTTTTTAAATTGACACACATGGACGGTTGATTCTGGAGAACAGGAAAACTATTAAAAAGTTTCACAAGTCGGTAGCTGTAGGTAATTTTCGGAGTTCAATATGTTGAGTGTTCTCGCGAAAGGCAAAATCTCCTAAAGATTTAAAAGTAATAAATAATAATAAATAAAAATGTAGAATCTACAAAAAAGAATAATGTTCTTGTACGTGGCTTCCGTTCGCGAGCGTCTGTTTAGCGTCAAGTGAAGATATGCGGTGACTCACTCAGGTAGACTTTTTTTTTGGTAACTGAAAACGTGTTGATGTACCTTTCCAAGGCCCACTGCCACCTTTTGGCTTTAATATTTTTTTTTCCAGAAGCCACTAGCTACTCAATTCGTACCCTGACATCACATATACACACAATTCTGCGAGGGCAAAGACCCTTAAAGGGATAGTTCACCCAAAAATTAAAATGTTGTCATCATTTACCCACCCTCAAGTTGTTCCAAACCTGTATGAATTTCTTCTGCTGAACACAAGAATGTTCGTAATCAGACAGTTGACGGCACCCAAGTACTATTTTTTATTTTTATTTTGAGGGAAAAAATACTATGAAAGACAATGGGTGCCATCAACTTTCTGGTTCCGGACATTCTTCAACATATCTTTTGTATTCAGCAGAAGAAAGAAACACGTACAGTAAATTATGACAACATTTTTGGGTGAACTATCCCTTTAATGGTAACAGATGGCAAAGCCACTATACTGTGATACATAAACATTGTAAACATTGTACAAAAAAAGTCAAAGTTGTAAATAAATATTAATGGAGTACGTTTTACAAGAAAATACTATTTCAACATAAAATCGCAAGTTTAATCAATGTGTTACTTGTCGATTCTGTAATTATCGTTTCTTTGTAAACTACTGTAATTATTTGCAATTTCTATGTGACAGTTGTTTTAAAGTAAATCCTACATGGTAATAGACTACCATTACAATTTTTGTTTTGTTATATCTATTTTAAATGATAAGAACAAATGCAAACACTGGCTTTGGCCGTCTATGCTCAAACTCAAAATTCCAGCGTCAGCTTTTGATTTTGCAACAATCTGCAAGCAAAAACAATTTATTGGCATAAAGAAAGAAAAAGCTGTTGATATTTTAAGCAGAGCAGTATGAGGGCTGTTTCAGTTTTAGCGTCCAGTCTCGACAGTCTGTCCTGGGGTGATGTTTATTTTTCATTACCTCTGAGTTTCCTTAGAAACAGCTTTTAACAGCAGGTGTCGGGGGAACAGTTCTGTCATACTTGAGCTTTACTGGACCCTGCAAGCAGAAAAAAATAGTTCAGCTTTTTGTTCTATGCACCATCCGAAAGTGCTTTAAATGAGGGGACTTGTTAAACAGCCTTCTTCCCAGAAAGGAAAATATGAGTTTTGAGTTAAATTTTCACAATGGAGTCATGAATCTAACTTTTACACCCTGAACAAAACCAGAACCAGTTTGGTCCATGACACATAGTTCAGAGCATAACCCCACCCACCGCTTCCCCTGTCTCAATCCCTGTGTGGAAAATGAGCACAGTCCAAATGCATTTTTCCTTCTCAAACAGAAATTCTTTCCCAGATGATTTTTGTTGAGGTCATTAAATGCTGTCGTGTGGCTTCGGGGAGCTCCTGATTGCTCTGGATCTTAGCAGTAGGGAGGGGGTTCACTATGTTTCCACGCACAAATACAAGGAAACAAACCCAGGAATGAACAGGAGCCAGAGAGAGATTCCAGTCTGGTGCTGTAACACGCAGCTGTGTCTCCCCAAGGCACAAATTCACAAAAGCACAAAGCTCAGCCGATGCTCGGAAACACTGCCGGCAGGTAAATTGTATCTTAAAGAGAATATCTTTCTCTCTTACAACCTCCACTTCACACACACACACACACCTCAGGGCCTTTTGTTACAACAATGCAACAGATACAATCAGTTTTTTGTTGGCGCAACTCCCTCAGTGTCAATGCAGCATTGCATCTGCAGAAAATAAAAAACATCATTCAGAATCAGGATTATTCAGGACTGTTTATTTGCCCTTCAAATTATGAAAATAGAAATCCATAAGCAATATTTACAGCACATAACACCTAGTGAAAAGAGATAAACTGGCTGTTCAGTTTAAAGAGTTCAAATTTCCTTTCCATTTCTGTAATCCCACTCTTAACCATGACAGATGACTTAATGAATTAATATGAACAAATCAACACATCAATGTAAAAGGTGAACTAGTTTTGAAGCTTTAATAAGGTGCAAAACAAAGATGTTAAGAGGAAATATGACTACACAATTCATAATACCTGAATCAGCCATATTCAAAAATCAATTGTTTCTCTTTCAAACATAGTTTAAAAAAATCACTTTTACAGAAAACCTCATGGACCTCATGGAAAGTTACAGGAACTGAAACATCTTAGCCAGTTTTGCGGTCTGTCAGCGAGATTCCTTTGGACAGTAACTTTCGGCTTTATTAATTGTTACTGCCTCCTAAGAAAATCTCCATCTGAGAGCAATTTGTAATCCTCAATAACATACTGTAAGCCACAGTCTCTCTCTTTATCATTTGCAGTAATGTGGATGTCATGTTTTAAAGGTTTGTGTGCCCAAAAATTTTAATTAAGTCATTTTCTCTTCCTTGTTTTGTGTTAAACATGTATGTTTTTTAATCAATGAGCAATGCTGTTTTGGATCATTCTGCCCCAATATTCAAATGTGCAATGCACAAATTAGCAATGACGAATGCCATTGGTTTTTACATGCCAAGTGGCCAAGCTGTAGCACATTTGAATATGAATATGCATAGAATGTCTGCAAATTTAGTGCAAAAAAGATACAAGAGTCAAGAGGAATATTTTAGCAAATAATTAATATGGAAAGTTTCTCACATAAACTATCATAGAGCTGCAGAATACTTTGAAAATAGCACACAAGTTGTTTGGACTGCTTTATTGTAAGTTACTATGTTGTTTTAGCCAGCCGAATTTAGCCCCGCTCACAACATTTGAGTTCGGGAAGTTCGGTTTGGACTTGATCCGTTGTGGAGCAACTATGCCCGAACAGGAGCTGTTCAGACCAATCAAATTGTCAGGGCGGGCTTTATACGATGATGGACAGATGATCAACAATAATGTAATCATCCACGTCACCAAAGAGCGCTTTGAATTCGTTCTAATCCTAAACGGAGAACTTGTTTGTATATGCATTCACCTTGACTATTTCTCTCAAAAATTGTGTTGGTAAGTACTCCGTGCATCCTAAAATTCTTTTTACAACACCGGCAAAGATCGTTTACACTCATCTTCTTCCAGCGTGAGTGCAGTTGCATTCTGTTGACAACTATGCTCAAGTCAACATACGTCACTTGTTTGACATCACGCTTGACACTTGCTTGGTCTAATTGGTTGTAGGTCTATCCAATTGAGTGCAGAGGCATTTTCTTTCCTGGTTCAGTTGAAACATGCCCCAAAATCACATCACAGCCCAATCTGACTAGAATCTGATTATGACGATGTCAGGCTAATATTGTTTTGGAGCTTGGCAGAGAAGAAAAAAAAAAAAAAAAAAAAAAATTTCACTGGGTGGAAATCAGCATCATTGAGATTCTGGCAACATCCTTTTGTGTTTCACAGAAGAAACCAAGACACACAGGAAGGAGAATAAATTATTTCTTTCTTTTTTTGTGATTACTTCTTTATGGACTAAATATTGGTCATTTCCCATTTCCATCAATAGGATCCAATCACATTAACATGAGCATTAATCTGTCTGAAGTGTAACAGCAGATAAGTACTAACAGTGGAGCAGAAAGGATGATTTATGTAGTTAGCAAATAAAATGTGCATTAAAAACAAGAAAACCACCGACTGAGCTTCCAACGAGGCAATAGCACATAAGAGATGTGAATCTCTCATTGTCATTATCATAAAGCTATCAAAAGGGTTTAAAAAGTGCTGTTTTGGTCCACACAATTAAAGTTGAGGGAATCCCTCCGTTGGTAACACAAGCTTTAAGTGCTCTCTTACCTGAACTTAGCTTAACTTTAGAGGCTATTTATTTTTGATTAAAAAAAACAAAACAAAAAAACAACCAACAAACACACAAAGTTAAGAGATTAACGCAAAAATACAGCTCTATGGAAAAACAAAATTATCTAACAAAAATATAAAATTAAACTTATGCAATTAAAGCTCAAGTCAAGGAATAAATACATAAATCCCTAACAATATATGGTTCTTTATATATTCATTCACCATGTAGATGTGACCATCCTAGTGCAACTAACAGAAAGCCCTACTTTCATTCACTCCTCCTCTTCATCCTCATGGGAGGGGCCTCTGAGTGAGGCGGGGCCTATAGGCTCCTCCTCCTGCATATGCTCAATAGCTACTATGCCGGTGAGGAGAGCATAGCTCAACATTGCTGCCACAGCAACCAGCACTGACAGCAGCTGCTTGCGTCTCTTGTATGGCTCGTTGTCAAAGTCGCTCCCCTGCTGTGTGCTGGACACCGGACGACTGACGCCCTCTGCACACAGAACAGACACGAACAGGACCCAATATGAAACAAAATCTCTACAGACAGAAGAACAACAACAACAACATGATGCACATTTTGTTCTTTGCAAACAGTTTATTGTAGTTGTTGGTTGCCCACCTTTACTCTCACTGGGGAAGTACAGGCTCAGGATGTTAGAGCAATATGTGTTCAAGTTGTCCAGATTCTTCAGGTTTTGCTGCAGTCGGCAGTTAGGCAGTCGGATCTTAATAAGTGGTGCTAGATGACCAAACATATATGCATCCAGAGAAGAGGGCCTTTAACAGACACAGACACCACACATCAAATGTACATCAAAATGTATATTACACTTAACCCATAATCACGTCAAGAGTCTTGAAGTGAAGCTCAAAAATCAACCTTGATGGTTTTCTAACTATAGGACTTACGAATCTCCAAAGAAGAATTTGTTAGATCCCAGACGCTGCGAGAGAAGATTCAGGCACTCCAAAGCATCATGGTAAAGCTGGAAGGAAATATGAAGAGTCACAGGCAATAGAGACAGAATGAACATAGGAGAAACAACTAGATTACATATTCCTATGGCCATGATTATTCATGTCGAGAAAATTATATCTCAATATGTAATGGGCATTTATGTTTATATATATAAGGTTTCCAAAGAATGGTGTGAAAAGGGAAAAACATCCAGTATGCGGCAGTCCTGTGGGCGAAAATGCCTTGTTGATGCTAGAGGTCAGAGGAGAATGGACCGACTGTTTCAAGCTGATAGAAGAGCAACTTTGACTGAAATAACCACTCGTTACAACCGAGGTATGCAGCAAAGCATTTGTGAAGCCACAACACACACAACCTTGAGGCGGATGGACTACAACAGCAGAAGACCCCAACGGGTATCACTCATCTCCACTACAAATAGGAAAAAGAGGCTACAATTTGCACAAGCTCACCAAACTTGGACAGTTGAAGACTGGAAATGTTGCCTAGTCTGATGAGTCTCGATTTCTGTTGAGACATTCAGATGGTAGAGTCAGAATTTGGCGTAAACAGAATGAGAACATGGATCCATCATGCCTTGTTACCACTGTGCAGGTGGTGGTGGTGGTGTAATGGTGTGGGGGATGTTTTCTTGGCACACTTTAGGCCCCTTAGTGCCAATTGGGCATCGTTTAAATGCCACGGCCTACCTGAGCATTGTTTCTGACCATGTCCATCCCTTTATGACCACCATGTACCCATTCTCTGATGGCTACTTCCAGCAGGATAATACACCATGTCACAAAGCTCGAATTTCAAATTGGTTTCTTGAACATGACAATGATTTCACTGTACTAAAATGGCCCCCACAGTCACCAGATCTCAACCCAATAGAGCATCTTTGGGATGTGGTGGAACGGGAGCTTCGTGCCCTGGATGTGCATCCCACAAATCTCCATCAACTGCAAGATGCTATCCTATCAATATGGGCCAATATTTCTAAAGAATGCTTTCAGCACCTTGTTGAATCAATGCCAAGTAGAATTAAGGCAGTTCTGAAGGCAAAAGGGGGTCAAACACAGTATTAGTATGGTGTTCCTAATAATCCTTTAGGTGAGTGTATATAAACAATATCTAAGTCTATGAGAATAGGGCAGTCTATAATGATAACGACAGAGAAGAATCAATTTCAGAAATTTTTTTTCCAGCTGATGAACGATACAAACATTGACAGCCAATGCATATTCAACCCAACTTTAAAGAGTTTGAGCATTTAAAGCGGCAGATGACATAACTGCAGGGTGTGCTTATTATAAACAGAATGATATTGTGCATTGTGTGGATGCTAATATAGTTCATTATAGGAGTGACTGGGCCTAAACATTGCAAAATATTACATTTTGCTCAGTGAGCAGATCACAAGCATGCCAATTGTGACTCAAAGTATCATACACAGAGTTGTTTCCTAACTCTAGCAACTAGTTCTCTGCCAAAACGGAACTTCTGCTCTATCTCAGCCTATCCTCTCTATTCCGGTCTATCCTAGCCCAGATTCCTCACATCTGCTGATTTATCAGTGTCCTCTTCAGGGACAAGGACCAGAACATTTTTGCCTCAGGCTAGAATCTAACAGCCACCCTGTTCTCTAAAAGAGGGCGTTAATATCACAATAGCCCAACCCATAATCTGATGGACATTGCACGGCACATAAACACAAATACTATCAAGCACAATATTCAGAATCCCAACCAGAGAACACGCAGCCAACTCCTCCTATCTCACCTCCTTTTCTGCCTCTTCTCCCGCCTCCAGCGCGTTGTTTCCTCGGATCAGACGGAGTCGCTCCAGCTGCCTGTTCTGCATGCGGCCAGGCAGGAAGAAATTGAGCGGGAAGCACATATTCTCTCCGTACCAGCGCCGTGTCACCTCCGCATAGTTCTTAGGATCGATCCATAAAGCATAGATCTGGCGGAACATGAGGAGAAAGTTTGAGCATGCAGCCACCAAAACGATCATCAAGTTTCAGGATTCAAATTTCACCAGTGCAGGCAACAGTCGCTCCTCCAGCAGCGAGATGAAGGCCATCGTGTCTGCACCCTCTTTGGCCGAGAGATCATAGTCTGCATTGTATTTCTGAAAGACAAAGTTACAGCATTACTACTACTACTTCTATTGTTCAGACAAACAGGTAGTCCCTTTCCAAAGTCATGGCATGTCAGACCATTCAAGCAGGGTCAGTGATTACAACCTACGAATGGGTTATTTATTGAGCACTGTAGTGATGATGTACAGGGGATGGACAATGATACTGAAACACCTGGTTTTAGACCACAATATTTATTAGTATGGTGTAGAGCCTCCTTTGTGGCCATTACAGCATCAAGTCGTCTTGGGAATGACAGATACAAAACCTCCACAGTGGCTAGAGCAATTTTGAGCTGTTCCTCTTCCAGAACAGTGGCCAGGTCACTATAGCCACGTTTCCACCGCGTGAAATTTCCCCAGGAACTAGGGACTTTGGGGTGGTACTTGGTGTGTTTCGACCGCAAGTTCGGAGGTAAAAATTTCCCCCTCAAAACAGCCCTGCTTGCGAGGTAGTACTTTTTCAAAGTTCAGGAACTTTTGGGTGTTGAAGATGCTGATTGGTTGAGTTCACGCAGCATTTTATTTCAACCTAAAAGTCTGTTGCGGTGCGTGCAGTAAGAGTTGTTTGCTATTCGAAGAAAAAAAAAAAAAAAAGAAGAGTTGGACAAATTGTTACGGGTAATTTCGGTAGACACAGGGCATACGTGATGTTACTGAAGGACTTGCTCAAAAATATTTAGATCTGGTGGGTGTGCAGGTCATAATCATGCTGATAGCCTGTTCAGGGTGCAATGTTTGAACCATTAGATGTGCATGGTCCTTCAGAATGGTTCAGTAGTCCTTGGCAGTAACATCTCATTAAGCACATTAGGGAATGCCTTGATATTGCAGCCCAAACCATCACGGATCCTTCGCCCATCTTCACTCTGGGTGCGCAACAGTCTGGGTGTTAAGCTTCTTTCAGGCTGTAACTCCCACGGATGTGGAAAAGACAGTGAAAGTGGACTCATTTGTAAAAAACAATACTTGTTTCACATTGTCCACAGCCCAAGATTTGCACTGTAGGCACCAATGAAACCAACATTTGGCATTGGCTCAAGAGACCAAATGTTTGGCTATAGCAGCCTGACCATGAATATTGACTCTGTGGAGCTCCTGACAAACAGTTTTGGTGGAAACAGAAGAGTTGAGGTGCGCATTTAATTCTGCAGTGAGTTGGGCAGCTATAGATTTATGTTTTTTGGATACAAGCAGTAAAAAGCTAAAGCAAGGCTATAAATGAAATATACCACTGTCGCACGACTTCAACGTCACCATCACCAAGATTATATCTTAATTTAAATTCTACAAGCTGGAAAGCTTGAGTTATAATAGTTTACAAGAGTGCGAGTACAAACAACGAGGCTGTGAAGTTTTCCTGTTTGGTGTGTTGACCTTTAACGTCCCCGCAACATCTGTAGTCACACTTGTTAGCAACCGCCTTTACGTAAAAGCTTTACAAAATAAATAAATAAAATAAATAAATAAAATTCACAAGTAAGGCAGTACTGATATATTTTGATGTAGAAAAAAACATTTAATATAAAATACATTTTTTAAATTCATAATTCAGGCACTTAACCAAAAGGAGAAGAAAAGGAGAAGGTATTTTAGCATCCACAAAGTTGTGCAGTTTTTGTGAATGAAGCTGCAAGCATTGATCTGTGTATGGTTTTGACTCTGGGTTGAACTGCACTACTACCTGGTAGAATGAGAGGTAAGAAACATATTTCTAGAAAGGGTTTTAATTATCCACATAATTAAAACCTGTCCTGAAAACAAATGTTTATTGTGTCTCATTCCAAACCAATTTAATGGATACCTTCATTGTGCAATCATGATTAATGAGAAAATTAGGGCCTTTATGATGGCACCATGCATCATTGGAAACTCTGCAGTCCTCAAATGAATGGACCCAAAACGACTAAACTAAGCTTTGTTTGGAACAAAATGAGCCCATGAAGAGTGAAATATACAGGGACACTGTATCATGGCAGCAGTGAAGCAGGGGAGGTTTTTGTGGGCAAGAGATAATCACCTGTTTCCTCAGCTGAATGATGATCTGACTGGGTTGAGAGCAGCTGCCTTCCTCTTTGGTCCTGAGAGCAGGTAGTGAACCTTCAGTAAAGACATTAGCATCAGTAAAGACATTAGCATCAGTAAAGCACTCCCTTTTTTTTTTGCCTGGTTGAGTTTACTGCCAAAGTTTAGCGATTTTTCTAAACGCCTACAAAGATGACCAACGACAATCCATTTAAGCTAGCCATCACTCTGGATAACAATAATGGAAATGCATGACCTCTAGATAACGTACCAAAAATGATAACACTATCATTCTGCCACAACATACACCACCGTTCAAAAATTTGGGCTTGGTAAGAGTTTTTGGTAACACTTTATTTTTACAGTGTCCTTGTTACATATAGTTACTATAGTAATTACTATAAACTGTGCATAATTGCATGCAACTAACCCTAAACTAAACCATAACCAACCATATAGTAAGTACATTATAACCGTTTTTATTTTTTTTTTACAAAATGTCTATAAGAAGTCTCTTATGCTCGCCAGGCTGCATTTATATGATCAAAAACACAGCAACTAGCAGTAATATTGTGAAATATTACAACTTTAAAAAAACTTTTCTATTTGAACATTTTAAAATGTAATTTATTTGTGTGATGCAAAGCTGAATTTTCAGCATCACTTTAGTCTTCAGTGTCACATGATCCTTCAGAAATCATTGTAATATGCTGATTTATTATTATTATTAATGTTGAAAACAGTTGTGCTGCTTTATTTATTTTTTTGGAAACATGATACATTTTTTCAAGATTCTCCCATGAATAGAAAGTTTAAAAGAACAGCATGTATTTGAAATGACGACCTTCTGTAACATTATAAATGTCTTTACTGTCATTTTATGCATATTTGCTGAATAAAAGTATTAATTTATGTCCAAAAAAGCGTATACGTTTATTTATACGTTTTAAGTAGCTGTATATTATACATTTTATAAAATTAAATGATCACGCGTACCCAAAGAGGGGGTCTGCTAAAATGTAAACAGGCTAATTAACTGTTATGCTTTTGATAGGTCTTTCATTTTTATTTATGTATTCGATATGGAATAATATGGAACTTCAGGAGAATTCAGAAGCCAAGGAAAATAATAATGAGATAGACAAGAATGTGGAAAGAGAAACATACAGATGTAAGTTATCAGCAGCTCGGCAGGAAAGAGGAAGAGGCCTGTGTGCTTCAGTTAAAACATGCTAAACAATCCTCTTTAATGAATGTGGAGTGTCTGCCAAGAAACAGATTGTTAAAACTGGGCCTGCTTACCTGTGGGGCTTCTCCAGGGGTTAGAAATCTTGTGAATTTTGAGTGGAGCTCCAGCGAAGCGAGCATATGCCTGGAAAATGATATAAAAAAAAAAAGACATTATTATTATTATTACTGCCAAGCTAGAATAATAAATGTGATGTGCTAGAAGCAATTTGAGTATCATTTATGTTCTAGCACAAGCGGACTAGCCAAGAGTACACAATCTCACAACAACCTTACAAAATATAGATGACAACAACATAATATCAAGATGCAACAAAAGCAAGAACACAACTTGAATAAACAATAGCTAGTTAACTACACTAAAAGCAACATAAAACAGCTCTGTTTAGCTCTTGGACAAGGTTAACTCTTGGACGGGATGCCTTACATCCGATAAAGTAGGATGTAATTTCACATTCCAGCACATGCAGCTGAGAGCTGACAGATCCAGTGCTTCACACCTGGCTCAGAACATCGTTTACCAGATACTTTCCATCGAAAGCATTGTATACTACTGAGGGTTAAATTCCCTGGAGTGATTCCTTTACACTTCAGGCTGAAGCCAAGAATGACTCAAGAATGATCAGCCTTGATTTCTAAAGGGATAGTTCACTCAAAAATTTACATTTTGGACATCCTTGTGTGATTTTTGAAGAAAATGGGTTGGGTTGTGCAGCGGCATGGCTCCTCAGCGCGAATGAATCGAATGTTTTGTGTATGTGTGGCTTGCCGTCAGTCACTGCACCGGTGTGGACAGGTGCAGTATGACCAAAATAAGTATGACCAAAATAAGAATTTTCCCCGCAAAATTAGCATTACCTGTAGATTTCAGTTTCTGTACAGTCTAATCTGTAATTGTCATACGGGTGAATCTCCAGTTGTCACTGATGATGTCGTTTGGACCTTTCTAGATTACAATCCGCCATCAAAATAATATGCTTAATTATTCCAGCTGCTGTGAGAAAAGGCTATAAATGACCCGCCACCTGCAGCATCCTCACATGCGATAGCCTACTAGCCGGACTCCTTCGTTACAGAGTTACAGACGTGATTTGAATGACGCAAAGACATGCTCAAATTTCCCGAGGAAATCCACCAGTACCACTCAAGTTATAACACATTATTACAAGCTTAGAAAGATTTGAACACTGGCTGGTTATGTACTTGCTCAAAAATGTATTTTGGATCATTTTTAACCAAAAAAGGTTATGGACTGCAGCAAGTAATTAAGTTTTTCTTTCTAGGAATTGCATTCCTTTCTAGCACTCTCCAGTGACCCTACATTGGATAAGTGGGTATAGAAAATGGATGGAAATAATTATGCTATAAAATTAAGCCAGTCTGTCCCCAATATATAATTTATCATGTAAGAGACATGGAAAATAGTGCACAAATACAGACTTTTTTTGTTAGTTTTGGAGCTTTGGTCACTATGAACTGTCCCTTGGAAATGCAAAAGAACTGGATAAAGATGCTTCAAATTTTCTCCTGTTTCAGTGAAAAAACAGCCGCAGAATAGCAACAAAATGTTATTTCTGGGTGATTTCTTTAACATTAGGCTGCCAGCACTCTCTAAAACTCTAAAACTCACTGTGACTGTAAAAGGGGGAGAGGGAACCAGATTTGTGGAAAGAGCTGAGTATTGAGTTCTGAGATTCATTTCTCCTTTTCCCGGTTGCAGTTGCGCAGTGAGCTGGAAAAGCGCAGTTAACTCCATCAAAGGCTGACATCATAACCTCAGATTTATTACTAGATTGATTCCTACAGAATCCTAAATTGTGGCTCGTAAAGTGGAGAGGATCAAGTTTGGAAATAAATCATCCCTACATGAACAACCGGCACAATCCAAAACAAACTACAGCTAGGAAAACTATAGCTGGCTGAAGTCCACTTTGCCCACAGTGAAGCAGTTCATCAGACTCCTGCTGTACACATAAACACACTGAAATTAGGCCACGGATGACAGAACAGCTTGTCTTGAAAGTGCAGATGGTAATAATTAGTTTGAACCTTTCATAAGATCCTTCAATAGAGTGGCGCAGATTATGATTGGGCTGTCCTGATTTTAACTCCCGCCCACATCTTGCTGTGCATCCAATCACTGTCGTTAACAGCCACAGCAGGGGTTAATTCATCAATAAACAAAAGCTAGAGTAAATGTTTTTGCTAACCAGCAACATTTCATTGTTTTTCCACATTAGAGCATTGTTTCATTAATTTTAACATCTAAAGGTTCACCAAGTAACTAAGTAGTAAGTTTACCAGCATTGTACTACATAGATTACACTGGATCCACACATTTGTATAAATTAATAGACCACTGCAAAAAAAAAATTAAGCATAACAAACAAAAATTACTTCCTAAATGTCAAATAAGCACACTATAGTTGAAGATCAAGACTGACGCTTGTAGAATAAAACAAGAACATAACATCACTAGAAATCTCTTAAAGTGCCCCATTATGGTTTTTCGAATATTCCCTTTCATGCAGTGTGTAATATAGCTGTTTGTGAATGTAAACATTCTGCAAAGTTCCCAAAAGAAAGTACTGACTCCGAACGCCTATGAGTCGTTTGTGATTCGAATCCCACTGCGTGACGGTTCTAAATCACTAGAAAATACATTTGCATAATGCCCGCCTGTGATTTATGTTGTGCGACCACGTACAACTTGACCCTCCCTTAAATGTAATTTTACTGACGACTGCTTCTAAAATCTTCCACGCAGTTCAACGTGGGATTCGCAAAACACTTGCTCTGGAAAGATGGGTCAGTACTCAGTTAATTTGGTTATTATTACTCAGCTCCTCAGAATCACAACCTGTAAGTATGAATAATTATTGATGTATATATTTTCTACCAGGTGTTCAAAATATGCAGTTTTGTGTTTTATATTGTGTAAGTTTCCGGCTAACTAATCTTATTACTGTCTTAATGAAACATTATGGTAATGGGTGTTCTGACACATGTGCGGTAGACTAATCACAGCAGAGTGGCTCATGGAAAGGAGGTGTGACGAGCAGGGCGAGCGAGAGCCGTGTGAGAGCGACGCGAGGCCGGTGAGTGATTGGATGTGTGTTACACCGGTCTCAGATCCTTCACTGTCGTCGCTCCTCCTTTTAACTCAAGGTGAGCAAACAAGAGTATTCTATGATAAAGTCACACAGTATGTATTTTTAATCATGCTAAAATGGTGTAAGATTTAGGAATTCGATATTGTACTTATTTCATTGCGAATGCAGTCAGTGCACTTGCACGCACACGCTCTTCTGATTGGCTGTGATTTTTGATTGATTGATCTGGGGTCGAATCTGGTTTGCCGCTGAAACCCTTGTCACATTGAACATCGCACCTGGTTGGACATGGCGTTAGGCTCAGGCTGTTTAAATTTGCTTTTATAACTAACCAACGGCATCATGAGCTGTTTATTTCCCCTGCTTGTCTGAATGCCAGGGTATGGCAACTGCCATACTCTGCTATACGGAAACGCTGCCCCTGGAGAAAATAAAAGTGTTCTTTGTAGGAGACCTTCAAAACAAAATTAGGAGCCTTTAAAATAGCATAATGGAAGCACTTAATGGGTGCAGTATGTAATATTGCCAGCTAGTGTTTGAAATGGGTACTGCAGTCCAAATTCAAAATATTGGAGAGAGTGGTTTCCCCGCCACCTTGTTCTCCAGTTTGAGAACACGCAACAGGAACGAGTGCAATTGACAATGGAAAGCGACCAGCTTTAGACTAAGTCAGCTAATGTATCTGCACTTTAAAATGACTCTAGTCATGGAGCTTTTTAGATGAATGCTGCGACTTCTTAGGTCGGGTAGAATCTGTGATCTCTGACCCATTTTGTTTGCTTCCATGGTGGTGTTTTCCGACAACTGGCAACACCGGGTGTCAAAATACTATTGAGTAAATTAGCAGTGGGTGGGATCACATAGTCCAAAACAAAAACAGACATTCAGCATATTTCAAAGTAGAATAACTTTGGCGTAGCATTTTTTTAACATGCTTCCTAAATATCTGCATAATTCCTAAATATGGTATTTTTACGCTTTAGCAGTCAAAAAAATTATTACAGCTCCTTTAACTAAAAGTAGGCCTGTCATAATTATTCAAAACATACTCTCAGTCATAAAAGTCCCAAATGCTTGGTCAGATTATTTGATGTATTTCTTATATTACTATTTATTTATAATTATATTATTATAATCAAATAATGTTAAATTCGATTCATATACTACAAAAAAAAAAAAAAAAAAAAAAGTGCATACCAAAGCAGTTAAATATTTTAATACAAAGTCTTTCATTTGTATGTCATTTACTCAAGGCATAAAAATAAGTTAACATGACTCTACATTCTACATTTATCTTAAAATATGTATGTGTCATAAGCATAAACTGCAAGACTAATGAAAAAATAATAATTAAATCATTAATCACAATTACGTGCTCAAAAATGTAACACTGTAATGTTATGACAGGCCTAACTTCAAGTTGGCAGCTGACAGGCAAATATCCAATCTTCACATGCAGTCACAATTTAATGCAACTATATCCTTCCTGGTGCAGTGAGATAATCTGGAAAATTCTGAATGAACTTCACATTACCAAACCATCAGACAGAGGGAGCAAAACATGCCTGCGGTTTTCGAAGCTCCCTCAGTAGGTGCAGACAGACTGTCATGCACAGACATCAACCCGACCGCTGGCGAGCTGGAAAAATCCCATAACACTCAGAGAGTCCAAAACACACAGCACTGATGTAACCTAATCACTTTAACATGTGATTTCAGCAAATGGTAACCTGGTTCTTTGCCCACACACAACCTTTGCTGATTAGGAATAACACAGATCTGAATTCAGTCTCCAAAACTGCCGATGGGAGATGGGATTGATGCTAACTCCAGATGACAGTAGTGGGTTTGTGGTTTACAGTAGCACAGACAGGTGGCGCCCTGGTGTGACCAAACTGAAGTGGAAAAATAAGAAGAGTGGAGGAAACTTCCCACATGATGATTCATGCAATAAAAATATCTGTTGATAAGCACCTTGGCTTTGGAATAAAACTGAGATATGAATTTGAGCTTTGAATCATGAAGAGTAAACAATGGAGATTTGCAGTTTCAAAGAGCAGCATGATCTGACTGGTATTTAGACAGGGTCAGATCGTGGTCATGTGAGGCCCCGGGCAACCGTAGTGGCATTCCCCCTTTCCTACCCCTTTGACTAAAAACCAAACAAAACAAGGAGTATACATAATTGGCTATGCCAATTATGCATACTCATTGTTTTGTAAATTATTATAAATAAAATGGATAAAAATAGTAGCTGAGGCATTAGTGATCATCTTGATAATCTCCAGACTTTCATTCTGGAAAATGTTGTTTCACAGAACAGAGAAATTAAACAAATGAAATGCATACATTTTATTTATAATAAATTAAAAATATTATAACACAAATAATAATAGTGCATATTAAATACAATATATTCTATAAAAAGTATCATTATTTTCTAGCACGCACACACACACACACGTTGGCGACTATATATCATAAAAAGAACACGCATACACATATACTTGTATAGGCTATATTATATAACTGTTATGTATATTGTATTGTGTTTTATTATTTGATGTGGATGTGTATTGATGTGAGACAACTTTTGGAAGAAATTACGTAAAATTGAAATGAATTTGAATGTAAATGGTAAAAATGGTAAATGACCCATGGCCACCAAAGCGCTTTACATATTGCCTCACATCCACCCATTCTTTCACCCATTCTTTCACCCATTCATTCACCCATTCATTCACCCATTCATTCACCCATTCATTCACCCATTCATCCACTCATTCATCCACTCATTCATCCACTCATTCATCCACTCATTCACACACCGACGGCATTGAATGTACAGGTATTACTATGTGGTATCACTGTACTATGATACCTACACTGTAGTAAGGGCGGTAGCAAGACGGATCGCTGTACAAACATGGAGCAGAAACCAGCCAATATTAATATCCAGTCTACCTGAGCCGGTGATGAAAACTCACCAGCACGATGAGACAGTCTGTATTTACTGACGGTAAACCCAAACCAGCCTTCCAGCAAAACAGCTCACAGGGAGCCGCCATCTTCACAGACCAAAGACCTCTGACCCGGAGCTGCCGCGTTGACAAATAAAAGTCCCAATAATAAAATGCCGTTTATTTCTGTGATAAAAAAAGCTGTATTTTCAGCATCATTAGTCCAGTCTTTCAGTGTCACATGATGCTGATTCAGTGCACAAGAAAGTTCAAATTATTATCATCAGTGTTGGAAACAGCTGTGCTGCTTATTTCCATCCTATTTTTATCCTTTTTCTTTAATGTCACTTTTGATCAAATTACAACATTCTGATATATATATATATATATATATATATATATATATATATATATATATATATATATATATATATATATATAAACTTTTGAACAGTTGTGCACATCATTTTGTATACTTTTGTAGTAACAGTAAGTGTGTCTTGACAGAAACCAAAGTTTGGTTACCATGGTGTGGTTTGTTAGGTAATTGAACTGTGTCGTCGTTGTGTTATATCATTGCTTAAAGTAGGCCTGTAGGAAAGAGCGGAGACTTTATCCCTTGGCCAAATGGACAATCAGCTGCATATGTTGCAACTCTCCATCCCAGGAATCTGCCAAGAATTTATGAGCAAAAACCACATGCACACATGATGACATCCTCTCCAGATACCCAAGGGACTGATAGAGTCCAGTACATTCCTGTTCAGGCCATGAGCACCCATCCCGTCCGTTTGTGTGAACTCTGAGTTAGTTTCAGCAATCCTCTTCTCTTTCTTTAGACCACATTTACTTAATCTATGGCCTGAAGAAAGATCACATATGTAACCACTTAATGTAACCGTTCCCATTTAGATAATTAAGTTCCATCAAGGGTAATGACAAGAAAAGTTCAACATATTGTGAAAATGTCTGGAAAAGGGCTTTGGGCATCATTGGGACATTCTGGAATTCTTTGAAATTGTTCCAAAAACAGCTAAAAGAACCTTGCACATTCTCACTGTGTATTAGTACAACTTATTTGCAATAACGCAATAATACAATTATTGAGATGCAATAGTTTTTCTGACATTGAAATAAGTTTAAAAGAAATTAATAGTACTTACAAAAAAAATATGCATACTTGCACCAGCCAAGCAACTGCCATGAATGGAAATGTTGATGAATAATGTTCTCCAAATTTTACTACATTGTGTGCTTTTTTAAATATTCAAAAACATAAGATGGGAAAATAAGACACTAAAGAGTGTAAATTCAGTCACTAAACTGAGCGTCACTAAAGATTTCAGACTGTGTGTGGTAAGATGACGTCCTTCCTCCCACGAGCAAACATCAGGGTGGCATAAGCACTTCACTGAAGCTCTGTGGAAAAACCAAATGACCCGTTTAACAACTCAAATTTCAGACACAGACAAACACTCAAACCTCAAGTGACTAAAAACACCACTGACCCATGGGGAAGAGTTCTTACCACAGTGTCTCAGACCTGGAGGGGGAAAAAAACATCAAGGGGTTTAAAATATTTACGTGAATGCAGATGATTTTGTTGAACCATCAGCCACAAACATGCCACAATGATTTAACTCTAATACAAACTGCTAATCCAGCTAACGGAACGTTCTCTGATCTTTGCTAACATTCTGGAAAGTTCTCAAAGTTATGAACAAATGTTCTTCAAATAACATTAATAGAACGTTTGTCCATATCTGGTCTTTAGTAATGTTCTCAAAACATTAGCCTTCATTGAATATTTTTTCTGAAATGTTCTGAAACATTGTTTATATGTTACTTTCAGAGAACATTCAAAGTTAACAATCTCATAATATTTGAAGAATCATAAAATGGACTGTTTCCTTAACAACGCATAACCAAGAGGGAAAAAGGGTTTTACAGCATGAAAGAAATGGGTCATTGTGAAATTACGTTTTCATAACTTAATGTTGAAGGTTAGCAAAACGCTCTTACAAGACATTTTTATTAGCAGGGAACACAGTAAGAGTCCCGGTTATTATATTATTTATCTGAACTAAAACTTTAAAAAGGCAGACAGATGTGGTTTGCAGCTGTTGCAATGGTCAGAAGGAGAGAGATGTCTCCTGCTAAAGCCAGAGGAAACATGCACACACACACACACACACACACACACACACACACACACACACACACACACACACACACACACACACACACACACACACACACACACACACACACACACACACTTACCCTGCTGGATAATGTCACTACTGATGTCACAGGTGATGTCATCACATACAGTCCAGCGAAGGTGAGATGTGCTATTTATGGTGAGAAGCTGAAAGCCAAATGTCTTGTGGAGAGAAATTAAATTCCTGAAATGCATTTAGCCCAAACCTCATGTGAATATCTATATGTCCATTCACAATTTCATATCTCTATTCAAAGTAAATAAGATTTATATTCCACACACACTTGTGCATATCTACAGAACTGATTCAAATCAATGCTTTTAAAAGCACTGCCAAGGAAAAATCTATTGCTCAGATGTTGCTTTCATTGCTCATGTGTTCACAGTTTCATTTAAGTAACACAGCAAACAGACTTTGACTAACGTCAATGTTATAAACAAAAACATTCTTTAAAATTGTTAGGAATGTTTGTTCAAAGTTGTCTGGTCTTTAATAATGTTCTCAAAAAGTTAGCACAAACATATTATTCATACATCATTCGCGGAACTTTTTTTTCTGGACATTTGTCTAAATTACTTGTTTCAGAACGTTTAGTGAACATGCAAAAGTTATGTTTCCATACTGTTTGCAAAATGATAAAATCAATGATCCCTAAATCTTTGAATAACCAAATAAATTTTTTTTAAACATTTATTTTGGACATTCATAAATAATATAATAACTTAATGGCAATGTTAGCACAACATTCTTAGAGCATATTTTTGTTAGCTGGGAACTTTGTCTCCAATGATTTATCTAAAATTCCTTGGGGGAAATAAAAATACACACAAAGTAGACAAATTTGACAACAAGAATATAGAGCTATGAAATCAATGTGGATAACATAGCTCAGCTCATAGTCTTTGAGGAAAAAAAGACCTCTTCTGTTGATGAGACCTCTTCTGAAACTCTGGAGTCATGTGGGATCACAGGATTTTTTTTTTTTCTGAAAAGCATGAGACAAGAGGAAAAAGTCAACATTTAATTTGATTGCTGTCAAGGAGAGATGATTGAGATCTCATTTGTGGGGAATGCACAATTCACCTGTATGAATGCATGATCTTTTACTCATTTAAACACAAACATTAGAGAAAATGTGGTGCAGGAGCTCCACCCTCCTGTGTGTGGTACCTGCTCAGGTGCTCAAACAATAAAATGACTGTTCACTCTGATAAAGAGGCACTTTCTCCAGAGTCCAGAACATTAGTTGATGTTGACTCAACCTGCTGGCACAGATCACACGCTGAAGGATTACTCGTCTTCAAAGATGATGAAGATTATACTAAGAGCCTCCACCATCTTAGCTGTTGGTTGGATTGCACTTTTCATGGGTAAGTAGCAGCTATGTTTTAACCAATAAAATATTTTAAAATGTCCTTTTATGAATCATTGTAGCATTGAATCATTGGATAGGTTTCCCAAAAATGAAAAATCTGTCTTTATTTACTCGCCCTCTATTTTTTAAAACTTCTTTTTTTTGTTTTGTTCATACAATGAATTAATTGTATGTGTTGGTTTGGACACCATTGACTTTCACTGTACAAAATGTCTTCTTTTGTCTCACGAGGGTGAATAACTGATGACAAATTTTTCAGTTTTGGGTGAAATTTGGTTTTACATTTTAAATAATATGCAAAAAGGAAAAAGTCACACACACACACACACACAAAAACATTTTGTGATGAATATATCAAAATCTGATTCAGGTGTAAACTCTGTCAATATCTCTGCGTGGGATTCCCCAACTGAAAGCACAGATGCCTTGACTCCACATGCTTTAACGTCAGTTATCATGGATCTCAGAATCACTAACCGTGTTTATAATGTCTCACTGGCTGACCAGCAATCAGCAGAGTATACAACACTCAAGCAAGAGGTGGAACAACTGGTGAGGGTCTCTTTTAATCATGCTTGTATATGTAAAGCATTCATGGAGTATTTACAGTATTCTGGGATATATTACATAGGCTACATCCAATAGATATACAGTAGGTTAAAGTGAATGGTACAGTGATGAAACTACACTGTAAAAAATGCAGCAATTGGGTTGTTTTAACCCAGCGGTTGGGTTAAATGTTTGCTTAAAACAACCCAACTGTTGGGTTAGTCCATTTTCAACCCAACTTGGGTTGTTTTTAACCCAGCATTTTTTAGAGTGCATGGTATTTTGATATATTATGGAACTGAATGATTACACGTATACAGAAAAGTACTATTTACCTTAGAACACCATGTTAATACCACAGTTTATATTAAAGTACCATGGTAATACCATGATATCATGGTATTGCCATGGTACAGTCATTTCTTTTGTAAATTTACCAGATTAATTTACCATAGTAGTTACAAGATATTACAATGTACGCCATACCTTGGCATGTGTAAGAAACCATGGTATTACCATGGTACCAATAAAATAAGATATGCTAATAAACTAAAGTACTTTATAAAATACCACAGTATTATCAAGGTAATAAATTGAACTGATTAAATGTACTGTATATCTTCAATGCAATGTAAGTCGCTTGGATAAAATGTTAATGGAAAACATAGGATTACCATGGTAGGCTACCAAGTCCAAAAACACAGGGATTTCATGGTACTTTTAAAGCATAATTATCAATAAGACTAATGCAAGATTTGTGAGCATTTTAAAGGGTCAGTTCAGACGACTGAGGGCAAGTTTACACGACAACAATGCACTAAAATCATAAAGAAGTACCTTTGTGTTTTCCGCATATGGAAGACAAATATGATCCCCGTTTACACGGATCGGCAAAAAAACGACTAAAATCAATGTATTATGAATGCCAGGCTAGTGGCGACTAGTCACTTTGTAAAGACATTTTTTTTTTTTGTATTTTACACGAGGACGATAACGGTATCGTTTTCAAAAACTTGCACTTTGAAACCCGTTTACAGAAGTTTTGGATTTCAGGCCCCCCAAAATGCCCAAAATTTTCAGTGTCGTGTAAACAGCCTCTGAATTGGTTTAACTCTGATGAATATAGACTTTTTCCACTGTTGTTCTTTTCTTTTTCCAGTTTGAAGATATTTATGCTCAACCATTTAACACCACTCACCTGATATATTTGGGGACAGGCGAGATAATCTTCAGGTTTGATCAACTTTATTTTAGATTTACATCCAATATAACCAAGCGACAGAGAATATCTGATCTTATGAGTGCTTCTCTTGCAGTAATGGGTCTGTGATTGCCACTTCTCGACTGCTGTTTGGGCCGACCCAAGTCAATCCAGAGATTGTGAGAGATGTCTTTTTGCCTGCGTACAAACAAATTCCATCGCCGGCACTAGAGATTGACCTCAACTACATTGAAAGTAAAATAACAAGCAACAAAGGTTGATTTCACATTGTTTTCACATTGATTGGGGATTTACTTGTAGGATTAAAAGTTAAGAAATGACCATCTAAAACAGACAAATACAACCCCATCTCACAGGAAAACATAACTATTTTACAAGATGGCGATTTATGAATCCATGCAATGTGAATCATACGAAAATGTTCGATTTTTAGAAAAAGTAAGTATGAAGGTCCACCCCTAAACATAACCATCACTAGGGTGTAAGTTGAACGTATGAAACTGCACAAATGAGATTGTATTAATTAGCCAACAATCTGTCAAAATGTAAAATACATATGAATTGCCATAAGATTATATTGACAAATTAATCAACAACTACTGAAAAGTATATTCAATCCCACCCGCAGATAAACTATCAACTGAAGAACCTTTTGAAGAAGAGAAGACCTTCAGCAGCCCACCAACGACAACACACAAAGGAACAACCTTTATGACCACGCCCTCCATGGCCACACCCCTCACTCCCACTCCTGACATCATGAGGGACACCAAATCCCTCACCAGCCGCCTTCCATCCATACACACACCCAACATGTCCACCTCTGCCGTTGTAGGAAACATCACACACTTCATCCACTCCACCACCTCCACACCCTTTAACACCACCACAATGCACTCAAACACCACAACCAACTCACCGATGAATAATGCAAGTATTTCTGCAGCACCCAACAGCACCACCAATGGAGTAACCAATGGGACTACCACAGAAGTCCCCATTGGGACCACCACAGCAGCTCCCAATGGTACCATCACTTTACCTTCCAAAAGCACCACCACCACTGACATCATCACTACAGTCCCAAATGCCACCATCACTGCAACCCCCAATGGCTCCACCACCACAGCCCCCAATAACACCACCACTACCACCCTCAAGACCACTTTTACCTCCATCCACATCACTGTTGTGAACCCGACGTTCAGCTCCACTCCATTTCCAACAACACAGCCCTCGAAGACCACGCCTGTGAATTATTCACCTACCACTGCCTCCGCTCTGGTGCCTGGATGGGGCATCGCCCTCTTAGCGCTGGCGGCTGTCAGTCTCTTCCTCCTCATCATCCTCATCATTCTGGTGAGTGATCGAGGGTGTAGGATCAATATTGTATGAACCTTTGGTTTTATAGGAGAACATGGTAGCAACTTTTAAAATTGTATCGATTGTATATTCATGTGAATAAATAATAAAACTGACCAACATCTATATATTACTATCCATAAGTATAGTGGTGGTACACACCAGATTATATGCAATTACCATATTCATATACAATGCTCTGCCTCAAAAAAAGTTGCTGTTTGGATTCAAATAAGCAAATACTTAAGTCTATGACTGGATTATTATTGCTCTGATTATGATGTCGCCTCTTGCATTGTCAATACAATATCTTGACCAAAAATTTATGCACCTCTTGATGGAAATACATGTTGTGATGTTATTTCCATCAAGAGGTGCATCGTTTTTTGGGTCAAGAACTTGTACTGACAATTCAAGAGTCAAGCACTCTGTAAAGTGTCCTCCAGCACATCCCAAAGACTTTCAATGAACCGAAGGACTCAGAGGTGTAAATTCATGTGTGAAAATGATTCCTCATGCTCCCTCTCAACCATTCTTTCACCATTCTTTTGAGCTTGATGCATCTTGACATTGTCATCCTGGAATATGGTCATGATGTCTTCCTACATGGTTGTTTAAGAAATGAAAAGCTATACACTCCATCAATTAGGGTTAGAAGAGCTGTTACCAAACATATAGCACGGTAGCATCCTATTTAAATCCAAACAGAGACTTTTTTGGCCAGGTAGTGTATAAAGCAATGTATTTATGGTAAAACACTCAAAATAATACCATGGTTCATGTACATACAACCATGATACTATGTCCAAAAAGCCAAGGTAATGTGGTAGTTTTTTGTTAGTGACTGTACTATTAAAGGACAAAGTGTTCCTCCTCTCAGGTGGTGCTCTGGTGCTGTTGTCCGAAACGAAGAGTTTTCGTGAATGAACCTGAAGAGATGAATCCTCCCATGTACTTCAATCCAGACATCCCCATGTACTCAACGCAAAGCACATTTGATACAACCAACGGCAAACAAGCGGTGCGATACTATCCATAATTCATTCTGACGCAACCTAGATTGCATTTTGTTCCTATACAGATCGTTTATGAAACTAGATTCTAACAAAAGTGACTTCATACCAGCGAGTTGCTGTAGATGCCCTACATGAGTTATTGACAGCAACTAAAAATAAGCATTTGTCAGAGTTTGTTCATAATGCACATACATGACACATACAAACTCTGACAAAAGCTTATTTTTAGTTGCTGTCAATAACTCATGTGAACTGTCGAAATTGTGTGCTGTTATTGTTATCTAAAACAAAACTATTACTCATTGTTAACTGTAAAATCTGAATAAAATATAAATATTAGATGAAAAACTTAATTAAAAAAAAACTTACACAAAAAATAGAAAATGTTGTCTTGGCAAAATAAAACACGTTTAAGTTGAAGTATTACAATTATTAATCTGATATCAAAATAAACATATAAAGGCTAAAAAGAAATATAAAAAAACCCATAAAAACGACTCATAACAAAAATACTTTATTAAAATGAAAACTCAAAGTATAAAAATAAAAGCTATTTCAACATATGAAAAAAAAAAAACAACTATAAAAGTATATGAACATTAAATAACACAGCAATAGAGTAAGAATAAAAAGCAACCTCTGAATTAGACAAAACCAGAACCACAGCATTTGAGAGGATGAAAGCAGCAGGAGATTGTATTTATTATAAGTATTAAATCCTTAAAAGGCACAGTACACATATTTTAATATTTACAATTGTTATCTACAACCGCAGGACATACTTTCAAGTTAAAAAAATGGGGTTAACTTTGGTTACCTGCTCATACAGACATAATAGATCTCCTCCTGTCTGCTGCTGGATGAATGGGGGAATTTGAGAGTCACACCTATTAGTGAAAACACTGTGAATGCAGCCTTATGCAGCTCTTTAAGGTCAGAAAACATCAAGAAACCTGTAAGTTAATGCAAACTTACTGAAAAGCATGCAGCATTTTAACCTCTTCACACGACTAACAATACAACATAAATCCAATGTCAAGACTGAATACAAACGCAAATCTTGTTTTGCAGCTTTTAACTAGATGTGCATCTTTATTGTGGAAGGAAACAAAGGGGTTTTCAGAAGGGTTCTCCATCACCATCTCTGTCCATGTAAAACACTGACCCCACAATCACAGATCAGAACTAGGGAAAATTGGCTACTGTTACCTGGCGTTCCAGCGTCCCCGTCGCCTGCACAGGCCCCTCTTTGTGCGGCTCTGACTAAGAAACCTGAAGCGTGGGAAACTCGACTCTCGTTCAGAGACTGTGAGGCCTCCATCTGCGTCTCCTCCATCGTCCAGTAGCCACGGCGTCACCGCTCACAATGCCCTGCCTACATTTGAACAATGACAGGAGCCAGGAGAGAAAGACTTAAACTCTGAATCTAACCCTCATTGAGGCCTCCAGGGCTGAATGCATCCGAGCAGCAGTTTTCGGTCGACAGCTGATCAGAGGAAAGGGCGATTAACTGAGCTGAGCTGAACGGAGGCATTTGTTAGGGCACTGGCATTTATATTAATAACAAGCTGGGATGATTCACAGTGATAATATAACCCCCCCTAAATTCCCCAACTTACTTTCCTTATGGACCCCAAACACAAAATGGCAAACTAAAATGGAAGAAACAGGGGTGTAACGATTAAACGAAACAATAGGAGAAAGGACCAATCTTTTCAATCTTTTATCAAACATTTGTTTGTTATTCCTGTACTGCCAGATTATGCAAGACCTTATCAAGGTGAAAAGGATCATTTTAAAAAAGTGTATTTTAACTAAACCTGAATAAATAAACAAACTATTAAAATACAAACTACAAAAATATAAATATATAATATAAAATTATTTGAAATCAATGTCAAGTTGATTAAATGCGATTAATCGCATCTAACATAAAAGTTTGTGTTATATAATCATCAGAGAATGGGAAAGTGTGTCCAAACTTTTGACTGGTAGTATATACACTCACCTAAAGGATTAGTAGGAACACCATACTAATACTGTGTTTGACCCCCTTTCGCCTTCAGAACTGCCTTAATTCTATGTGGCATTGATTCAACAAGGTGCTGAAAGCATTCTTTAGAAATGTTGGCCCATATTGATAGGATAGCATCTTGCAGTTGATGGAGATTTGTGGGATGCACATCCAGGGCACGAAGCTCCACCGTTCCACCACATCCCAAAGATGCTCTATTGGGTTGAGATCTGGTGACTGTGGGGGCCATTTTAGTACAGTGAACTCATTGTCATGTTCAAGAAACCAATTTGAAATGATTCGAGCTTTGTGACATGGTGCATTATCCTGCTGGAAGTAGTCATCAGAGAATGGGTACATGGTGGTCATAAAGGGATGGACATGGTCAGAAACAATGCTCAGGTAGGCTGTGGCATTTAAACGGTGCCCAATTGGCACTAAGGGGCCTAAAGTGTGCCAAGAAAACATCCCCCACACCATTACACCACCACCACCAGCCTGCACAGTGGTAACAAGGCATGATGGATCCATGTTCTCATTCTGTTTATGCCAAATTCTGACTCTACCATCTGAATGTCTCAACAGAAATCGAGACTCAGACCAGGCAACATTTTTCCAGTCTTCAACTGTCCAATTTTGGTGAGCTTGTGCAAATTGTAGCCTCTTTTTCCTATTTGTAGTGGAGATGAGTGGTACCCGGTGGGGTCTTCTGCTGTTGTAGCCCATCCGCCTCAAGGTTGTGCGTGTTGTGGCTTCACAAATGCTTTGCTGCATACCTCGGTTGTAACGAGTGGCTATTTCAGTCAAAGTTGCTCTTCTATCAGCTTGAATCAGTCGGCCCATTCTCCTCTGACCTCTAGCATTAACAAGGCACTTTTGCCCACAGGACTGCCGCATACTGGATGTTTTTCCCTTTTCACACCATTCTTTGTAAACCCTAGAAATGGTTGTGCGTGAAAATCCCAGTAACTGAGCAGATTGTGAAATACTCAGACCGGCCCGTCTGGCACCAACAACCATGCCACGCTCAAAATTGCTTAAATCACCTTTCTTTCCCATTCTGACATTCAGTTTGGAGTTCAGGAGATTGTCTTGACCAGGACCACACCCCTAAATGCATTGAAGCAACTGCCATGTGATTGGTTGATTAGATAATTGTATTAATGAGAAATTGAACAGGTGTTCATAATAATCTTTTAGGTGAGTGTATATATGTGTGTGTGTGTGTGTGTTTTATATATATATACAGTATATGCATACATATATGTGTGTACATATATGCAGACACATAAATAGATATCTAAAAAAACTTATGTTCGATGCAATTAGTCACGATTAATCGATGTGACAGCAATAATAAAAATATATTATGATAATAGTAAAAAATGAAAAGAAAAATATGCAAACACACAAGAATATAAAATACAAATAATTTAATTTAAAAAAAAAAAAATCACATAAAAATAAAAACATTTTATAAAATAAACAAAATATTATTATTTAAAACATTAATATAATAAATTAAATAAAGAGTTCAAACATAAACTTATATAAAGGGGGTTACTTTTGACACTGTAGTTGTATGTCTTCAGAATTGGCGATGTGATGTGCATACATGTAATGATAACTGACTCTGTTAATAACAGGATGTCAGAGAAAAACCTCCGAAAAACCGAACAGGAATGTACGTGGTGAACAAATGATGGACACAGGTACAGTAAAACACACATGCAGCAGTACCATGACACACTTAAACCCAACAGAGCTCAATCTACACTCTGATTCCATCATTCAGGTTCTCTGACTCCCACACAGCGTCACTCCCTCCGGGTGTGAAGAACAAGGCCTGAGGAAATCTTCTGTTGGAAGAATAACTGTCATACAACCGGCACTGCACTGCAGGAAGCTGAACAGACAGGGAAATGATTTACATGCCATTACTATCTATTTAGAATTTATTTTCCTACAATATACCTTTGCACAATGTACTTTGTAACTTTTAAACATGGATTGAATGATGTGATGTATTATCAGTGATTTAGTGAAATTAAAAAGAGTTTCTGAAAATGGCCGTGGGATGACTAGTATGAGCTGAAATTAGTCACATAATGCAATACATATGTTTAAATTGCAAATGTAGAACGATAGTGTAACCCATTGTAAGTGCAACATAATTTTTGGCCTGGAGAAAGGGCACAAACATGTGGCTGATGATTGATGTGCATCAGGTGATAAACTCAGTATGGAATAAACTGAACAGAAGTAGATGGTAAGAGTGTCACTTCAAAGCAAAGAATAGAAAAATGTCCTGATGGAGAAATCAAGATATGGCGTATTTGAACAGCAAGAACACAATGTGTTAGAGGAATTAGGCAAGTGAAATGCTGCAGATTATCTTTGTGGTCAAATGTAATCTGTGATGAAATTTCATTTTTCTCATATTTTTGTCAAAACTTGTAGTCACACTGAACAACACACACACACACACACACACACACACTTTTATGGGGACTTTCCATAGATGTAATGGTTTTTATACTGTACAAACTGTATATTCTACCTCTAAACCTACACGTCACAGAAATATATACATAATATATATACATATATATATATATACATACATACATACATACATACATACATACATATATATATATATATATATATATATATATATATATATATATATATATATATATATATATATATATATATAAAAGATCATTCTGGATGATTTGTTGTTTCTTCATGGGGACCAAAAATGTCCTCACAAGGTCAAAATTTACTGGTATAATACTTGGGATATTTGGTCCCCATAACGTAGGGAATACCAGGATCACACACACACACACACACACTTGTACTATCTTTGTGAGGACATTCATTGACACAATGAAATCTCTAGCTCCTTACCCTAACCTCAAAGTGCCTAACCCAAACCCTGACACTAAACCTACTCTTAACCTAATTATAACCTTATCCCTAAACCAAGTCTTGACCCTCAAACAGGCCTTTATAGGGGTCTTAGAAATTGAGAATCGGCCAAAATGTCCTCACTTTACTCTCTTTGTCCTTACTCTGATGGTCTAACTCAAACCGGTCCTCACAAAGATAGCTGTACAAGCAAATGCACACGCACGCACACAGACGCGCACACACACACACACACACACTTGATTATATCCTATTGATAGGTGTATTTGTCATGATTAATTTATTCTTGTTGTGGAGTTAAAAGAGAAAGAGTTTTATTTTATTTTAATGCCTGAATAGCATGGCGTACTGAAATAGCTCCAGTCCAGCAGGCGGAGCTGTCTTCTTCAAGGCACTAGAGGGCATATTACAGGTTACACTTTTCAAAATGTATAACCTTGTATGAAAAATACAATATGAAAAGATAATGCAAGATTTAAAATGTTTTTTTTTTTTAAGATTGTGTCATTTTACGTCACGTGAGGGAGTTGTTTTCCGGGCTCTGCGTTGGCTCAGTGCAGAGTAGGTTGGCATTCAGTAGGGAGCTAATGTGTTTTAAACAGTCATCGTCAGCCCATCTCAGCATGAGGCCCCAGTGTTTTCAACCACAGTTCTAATGCAAATTTGGTTCCGGTGCTGACTCGTTCAATGTCCTCGCCATGATCCGGGGCTCGGTTACAGAACAAAGAAGCGGGCAGTGAGGTCTCGCTCAGCTCACCGAGTGGAGACACCCCCGTAACACTGACAACAAACAACATACAGGAAATAAACATTCAAAACAATGGAACTAGTACTTAAACCTATAAAGCCTAATGTATCATATCAACAAGACCAAAACTTTCTGAAAAACCTGTTGTAGACAATCTACTACATGCATTCTTGTCTTTGATAGTTTATACATTTTTAGCAAGTAAAAGGCCTTTTTGAACAATTCTAAAAACGTCTCCCTTCAGGTCATGGTACATGTGTATTTTTTCTATGAAATCTAGTGATTTTTATAAAGTAAACATAAGAATACATTTTATATAGTTATATTTCAAGATGAACACATACTGGACTGAAGCAAATTTACTTGATTATCATTTTTAGAAAAATCATGTTAAAATATGAGTATTGGGACGATGAGCAATTTTCATCAACCTCATCGCCAAAATACCAAACAGCGACAACCATCACATACTGATGGGTGGCGATTTTAATCTGGTGCAAGACACAAGTCTTGATAGGTCGTCTTCTAAGTAAATTAATTTGAATTCAATGATACCCTTGAGGTCAAAAGTGGATTTTTATGGGAAGCTCTTAAATCCTTTGTTCGAGGTCAGATTATTTATTTCACTTTGTAAGGCTGAAAGGGCTAAAAGACAGGACATTTTAGACGAGCTTATCAAGCTTGATGAAATGTATGCCGTCTCTCCTTCCACTCTTTACAAAAAAACTACTTGTATTACAATCAGAATTTGATGTTTGATGACGCATATTTGTAGAGAGACAACTGCGACAATTTAAACAGCGTTTTTTTTTAACATGGCGATAAGGCAGGAAGACTTCTAGCCCAACAGGCATATGCGGCCAGTGCCTTTAGAATAATTTTCAGAGAATTATTTCACCTAGTGGCAATCTTACTGCAGACCCTGCTGAAATCAATAGAATTTTTTTATTTTATGTTAACATCTATACTTCTGAGTACTCTTCAACTTCGGCAATGATCCTCAACTCTTGGGGGATCATTTGCAAGAGAGAGGCCCTTCTGGATCAACGTTCCCCACCCCTGGTCTAAAGGTTCAATAAACTGTTCCATTTAAAAATATATATTCTTTTCCGACTATTATTTCATATGTCAGAGTTAATAGAGACTAATAAAGTTCTCCATACCTGATGGTTTGTGGCAGGTCAGCTGGTATTCGAACAGAATCCTTCTCACCATCTACAGCAGATACCACAAATTTCCCCAGATTTGCATTGACCCACACGCACGCACTGACTTCAGCAGGTTGTGGGCGCAAACAAGCCTGAGAAAGGAGAGACACCTTATGGAGCACATGCACCTCAAATCAGCAGCGGGTGTAAACATGTTCCTATCTGTGGATAACCCAAAGGTGTACCTGAAGCTGTAGGTGTGATTGAGTGCTCTTCAGAAGCATGTACGCCACGACGTGATGTCTCTGAGGCGGTCCTCTGGACAACATGGGCGGATACACTGACTGGACAGAGAATTATAGTGTAATACATACAAACCCGATTCCAAAAAAAGTTGGGACACTGTACAAATTGTGAATAAAAACAGAATGCAATGATGTGGAAGTTTCAAATTTCAATATTTTATTCAGAATATAACATAGATGACATATCAAATGTTTAAACTGAGAAAATGTATCATTTTAAGGGAAAAATAAGTTGATTTTAAATTTCATGGCATCAACACATCTCAAAAAAGTTGGGACAAGGCCATGTTTCCCACTGTGTGGCATCCTCTCTTCTTTTTATAACAGTCTGCAAACGTCTGGGGACTGAGGAGACAAGTTGCACAAGTTTAGGAATAGGAATGTTGTCCCATTCTTGTCTAATACAGGCTTCCAGTTGCTCAACTGTCTTAGGTCTTCTTTGTCGCATCTTCCTCTTTATGAAAAAGAACTTCAAATTTTGATTGGTCTAACCACAGAACAGTTTTCCACTTTGCCACAGTCCATTTTAAATGAGCCTTGGCCCAGAGAAAACGCCTGCGCTTCTGGATCATGTTTAAATATGGCTTCTTTTTTGACCTATAGAGTTTTAGCCGGCAACGGCGAATGGCTCAGTGGATTGTGTTCACCGACAATGTTTTCTGGAAGTATTCCTGAGCCCATGTTGTGATTTCCATTACAGTAGCATTCCTGTATGTGATGCAGTGCCGTCTAAGGGCCTGAAGATCACGGGCATCCAGTATGGTTTTCCGGCCTTGACCCTTACGCACAGAGATTGTTCCAGATTCTCTGAATCTTTGGATGATATTATGCACTGTAGATGATGATAACTTCAAACTCTTTGCAATTTTTTCTCTGAGAAACTCCTTTCTGATATTGCTCCACTATTTTTGGCCGCAGCATTGGGGGAATTGGTGATCCTCTGCCCATCTTGACTTCTGAGAGACACTGCCACTCTGAGAGGCTCTTTTTATACCCAATCATGCCAATTGACCTAATAAGTTGCAAATTGGTCCTCAGCTGTTCCTTATATGTACATTTAACTTTTCCGGCCTCTTATTGCTACCTGTCCCAACTTTTTTGGAATGTGTAGCTCGTGAAATTCAAAATGAGCCAATATTTGGCATGACATTTCAAAATGTCTCACTTTCAACATTTGATATGTTATCTATATTCTATTGTGAATAAAATATAAGTTTATGAGATTTGTAAATTATTGCATTCCTTTTTATTCACTATTTGTACAGTGTCCCAACTTTTTGGTAATCGGATTTGTAAAATAAAGTACACTACCATTCAAAAAATATATATTTTGAGTATGGGGTCAGATTTTTTTTTAAAGGAAATTAATACTTTTATTCAGCACGGATGCATGAAATTGATCAAAAGTGACATGATTTATCTAAATTACGTTTCTGGCATCATCTAGTCATCCTCATGTCATTCCAACTTTGTATAATTTTCTTTTCTTTCTTCCATGAAACACAAGATGAGATGTTAGGAACAATGTTCGAGCCTCTTTTTCAATACAATGAAAGTGAAAAGTTTATACTACCAAAAAGTTTAATTATATGCAACCGCAAATGATAACATTTGAGATGAAGATTATCAGAGAACAAGGATGTCCAAATTTTCAGTCTGTTCCTCGCATAAATATAGTGTTTGGCTTCAAAAGTATTGAAATGAAGCATACTAGCCATGTACTCAACATTTAATGTTCTTTTCCATTCACTTTCCAGGGATGGAAAAGAGCAGCTTGGATCAGCCTACATGTTCATGGAAAAAATAAAATCATACAACATGGAGATGAGGACATGACGATAACATCCATGGATAAACCATTTCCAACCTTTACCATCTCATATGTTTGTTTTGTGACAATTAAAGTAAACCCTCTGGATCAGCTTGATTAGATTTACATCTTGAGCCAGCAGCTTAATGTCAATGATTAAAACTTTAAGACAGACAACAGATGTATGCAGCGTCTGACTGTTCCAAGTTACGCAATTACGGTTTGCAAACAATCGGCCTCGGTCTGTCAAATTCAGCGTCCCTGTGAAGTGGCCCCTTTGGACTTTGGCGGCAGGTCTCACAAAAAACGTGCTATAAACACACACCTCCCATAGGCCAAGCAGCTGAGAGGAGATCTCATCAGGACTCAGTTTCAGACCGGTCTCTTCCCGCAGCTCCCGGAGTCCTGCATCCAACAGCTACTTTATACACACACAGAAAGAAATCATTGAGCCATGGAGCCATTCATTCATTCAGAATAAAATCTTAGTTATTCATTAACTCACTCTAATTCACTTGTTGACATTATTATATTAATATAAGACATTACATTAGATAGAATTACTTGAAATTAAATATAATTATAAAATATGCACTACCATTCCAAACTTTGGGGTCAGTAAGATTTAAGGAAATGAACAGTTTTATTCAGCAAGGATGCATTAAATTGATCAAAAGTGACAGTGAAGGCATTAATGTTACAAAAGATTTCTATTTCAAATAAATGCCGTTCTTTTGAACTTTCTGTTCATCAAAGAATATGTAAAATCATGTGACAATGAAGACTGAAGTAAAAATTCAGCTTTGTCATCACAGGAATAAATAAACATTTTAAAATAAATTAAAATAGAAAACAGTTATTAATTGTAACAATATTTCACAATATTACTGTTTTTACTGTGTTTTTGATTAAATAAATGCCACATTGATGAACATGAGACGTTTTATATTTTAAAAAATCATACCGACCCCAAACTTTTTGAATGGTAGTGTTTATGCACATGTTATATACAGTATATAGTGGGGTTGAATTATTTGGGATTATTTGGGGTTAAGGGATTTAAAACAAATCGAAAGTCATGACATAAAATGAACCTAAAACCACAAAACCAGTCATAAGGGTATATTTTTTGAAATGGAGACGTATACATCATCCGAAAGCTGAATAAATAATAAATTGGTTAGGATAGGACAATATTTGGCCGAGATACAATTATTTGAAAATCTGGAATCTGAGGGTGCAAAATAAATCTAAATATTGAGAAAATCAAGTTGTCTAAATGAAGTCTTTAGCAGTGCATATTACTACATTTAGTAACATATTACTATTACTACAATAATACATTTTTGATATATTTACAGTAGGAAATGTACAAAATATCTTCATGGAACATGATCTTTACTTGATATCCTAATGATTTTTGGCATAAAAGAAAAAATTATAATTTTGACCCATACAATGTATTGTTGGCTATTACCACAAATATACCTGTGCGACTTATGACTGGTTTTATGGTCCAGGGTCACAAATATTTACAGTTCTGCACAATTTCTAGGTCAACAATCAAATAAGCACATCTGTGACTTTGTACAAATGTTATCACAAAAGTTCATGCAGTTCAAGTGCTGCTGTCAACAAACAATTTGATGTAATTGGTAATGAAAAATAATGTATTAAATTGAAGAAGAATGCAAAAAGTAGTCTCAGAATTTGGGCAATAAATCAATCAATCACAAAATAATTCTCTAAAGCAATTCAAAATTCAACAATTCAAGCAATTTAAAATGAACAATTATGTAATATTTGTCAAAGGTGCAGTAAGAGATTTCTGAGAAACGCTGTTGAAAGTTGATCGGACTGAGCAGCACAACACACTTGTAGCCAATCAGCAGTAGGAGGCGTGTCCACTCATGATGGGGGAGGAGAGAGAGAATGAACAACAGGGAGATTTGAAGAAAGACTGTAGAAAGAGAGATGGCTGAGAGACATTACAAAAGAGAACAGGTTAGCAGACTATCACTGCAAAAAAGCATTATGATCAGGCAAGAGCTTTAGGACCCGTGTTAATATTAGAAAAGCCTTAAACAGATGCCAAGGTTGCGTTGTTTCTGCTCCATACAGTATGCAAGTAACGTTGGTTTTGCTATGTTTCACAGAACCATAACAACTATAGTAACAGGACAGTTTTGAGTGTCATTGTTTGTTTAGAGATGGTGTAAGGTCCGCCCAACTGGCCCAACAATGGTTTCCAATATGCGGGTGAAGGTTTCTGCGCATTCTGTCTTTTCAGCTTAGCAAAGTAATTTAATTCCAATTAAACTTTTATCTGACTCCATTTTATCACAATCTCGAATTTAGGTTAGAATGCCAATTTATTATTGACTATTTATATGATAATTTATCTAGACATCTGATTATTCTTTTTAACTCTTTACTCTTATTGTACTCGTTCATTTGTGTGCCAAAGTCGCACAGGGTCCTCGCACAGGCCGTTTATTCTTATGTGGGCCCACGATCACGAACGATCGCCAGTCTTTGTCATTTTGACAGAGGTAAATGACTCTGTCCATGAGCCTGTCATTTAGGAGCAACCCTATTTAGAGGGTTGCTCCTATGCTATTAAACATATTTTATTTAGTCCCCATAGATCTGTGTATACTTGAATAAAGCAACGTAATCTCTAGTCAGAGGTCATGACCACTACTTCAGATTAAAGCTGACCAATACACTCTCTAATAGTAATTTTGGTAAGGTCATGTCATGGTTTCCCATGTACACTTAGCTAGAGTAACTTTACATTAAACAGAGGTAAGGCTCACCCTATTTACGTTGATCGGTCAACATTCTTTTGCCCTAAATGGAAATTCCCTTTATTAGCCTTCACAGTCGAAGTACACTTGAACTAATGCCAAGCGTTAGGCGGAGCTCTATAATCTCAATTGGTGTGCCCTATGTCCTATCGGTAGTTTACACCTTTTGGGGACGAGGGCAATATGCATGAAAGTATCCACCCTCCACTGAAAGAAAAATATCTCTAAACTTTTAAAACCTTTATTACCTTTTGGTCTACTTCTGTGGGAATGAGACCTGTGGGAATATAATACTGTATAGTACTTGTTCACATTACCCCATATAGATTTTGGGTGAATTTCAGGTAATCTCAACATGTGGAGAAGAGAGATGTGGGAAGAGGGGGTAAAGGGAATGAGATGTACATTAAGACAGTACTGAGGTGCGATCAGTGATTGCGTCTTGGATGGGGATGCTAATTTCGCAAGAGAGTTCAAATGTTAATTTCTTTTGTTTTCTCAGAGAGTCGCCATCTCTTCCAGTTCTTACAGTTTATCCAGTCGTACATTCTCGTGTACTGTATGATCATATTTTGTTCTTCCTTGTTGGTCGTTCCTAATCTTCGCTTTATTTTTCACGAAGCATTATTTTGCTTCACTTTAGCTATGATCAACAACAGACATCCTCTCTCATATTTTATGTTGGTGCATTTTGGGTTAATTTCAAATATCAACAGCGTTTTTCTAGAATCCCTTACTGCACCTTTAATGCCCGACTGACTGATTGATTGACTGACAGCTTATTGTTTATGCAATACAGAATGTACCTTTTCATCCAGCTCCACATGGCCTCCTGAACAAACAAATTATATCCATTAGTCCTGAACACCACAGTATTCTCACACACATATGCTGTAGCTAATTTCAGCTGACAACGCCGCAGTCTCTGATAGAT
>CM031958.1:34645871-34685871 GCA_018749465.1 Paracanthobrama guichenoti
TAATGCTATAAACTAGCCTAAACCTAGTTTAAAAAAAAAAAGTTTCCACTACTAAAAATTCTGAGAGATTACATGATCAGCTTACTTAAACTTCAAGTTTTGCCAACTTATTTGGTTTATAGTGTACTAAGTGGACCAAAACATGACCTGAGTCTCGGGACAGTGTGAATGCAAAGAGAACTGGGTCCTTTTTCACTTGGTTCGCCCTCTTGGTCCACTGGAGTCTGAGTTTGGTTCTTTTAAAGAGGACTCAAGTGTGAAAACACCCTAATAGTCCTCCAGGAGTTATGAAAAATAGTAGTTATTGGATTAAGTTATTTTATTAATGACGGAGCAGTATTCTAAAGTGTTACTCAATTCAGAATCCTGAATGGCACTCTCAATCCAATTCCAGAAATTAAATTATTAGAATAAAAACAAAATTTTCAATTCTGAATGGTGCATATCCCTGGCTACAAGGCATGTAACTGTGAAGGTAAACATGTTCATTTCATACATTTTTGTAGATCTTTATGGCTGCGGCTGTTGGTCCTGGAGACATATTCAGCTGAGAGGTGACCCTCTGAGTTGGACATGGCAGTCACAAGTGAATACTGCATGGAAAATGGAAATCAGTTTGCCTGTCCTGTAAGCAAGGTCGCCCTGAAGGACATGGCTGATAACCTGACCAAGGAGGACGGGCATGGCTGGATTGGTCTCCGCCGCAGCTTTACTAACTACAGACTGGTACTGGCAGGAGGAGTATGAACCCCAACTAATGTTAAATATGTTAATTGGGATGATGGGCAGCCATTGAACCTTTGAAGGGCTTATGTACTTCAGTGTCCCTGGACCCTCAAAATGGTCTCAAATGGCACAGTGCACGCTGCTGTGATAAAAGAAGCCTGTCTGCTACAAAGGCCAGAATACCTCAATCCTTCACAAAATAGTACTATAGAAAATGTTCCTTAAGTTTAGCGCTTGTTGGTAATGCTTATTCTTCTTTAGGATAATTGAGTTTATATTTGTTTCACTACCTGCACATCTGAGCTGTATTTTTAAATAAATGTCATTTGTCTATATATTAGAGTTATTTTAGACACATAAAAAATTTAGTAAGGTTAATGACTTTTTGAAATGATGTCAAGTAGTTGCGTTGATACCATTAATGTATGGATCCTGAATTATGTTTTCAACTTAGACATCAACTCAAATGGAAGCACAAAGTAGATCCTCGAGTTATGAATGCAATGAAATGTACATAATTTAAATTCTATAAAGCATGACATCTGGTGTCAGTCATGAGTTATACATTATGCTTTTCTTTTTAAATGTATGCAGTCCTTATTTGTGCCTTATTAAATATTAATTTACCACTTTCTTACAGTATGGTACATCTGCTGATTTTATGCTCAAAATGAAGTATAGTGACTGATGCAATAATGTTACATAGTGTAATGCCTAAACCATGTATTGACCAATCATCCACTTCATATAGGATATATACTGTAAATAAAATAATATACTGTAGCAAATTACAGTTTCAAAGAAAATCTGTGAATATGCATATCACTGTGTGCAAACAGACATTTGCCTGATGTGAACGCTGCAGGACGGCATGAATCAAAATGTATCGCTTGATGAGTTTAAAAGCTCTAATCTCACCCTGTAGAATGTAGAACCATTAATCAACCTATTTATGACTTTAATATCTGTAATCATCCTCACTGGCATTGTTCCGTATGCTTGAACCTAAATCATCTACAGGTATAATTGCTGAAAACTATACAATTGAAAGAAATCTCAATTATTATTTTTAAAGAAGTATGCTTTCATAAAGAACAGCATACTAAATATTTGTCTCTAGAGCCAATTAATGTGAGTGTTGAGCGCTTTTTGTAGGTGCAAATTCTCATTAACCAAGGCTGGATAGATGTGGGTATTTATAATAGAAAATTGAAAGAAACATTGACAAGCACTCCAAGAGAAGATCAAGAGTTTGTCCAGTTTCAGATCAACGGTTCAATGGATGCCTTGATCAGTGGTGTCGCTGAGACCGTTTTTTTTGTACCCAAGGGTAAATTTGTTGTGCAGACATGCAGGAGATTCAGCAATCCAGAGTTAAGACAAATTCATAAAACATCAGAACATGCATTAAAACACATACCATTATAAGGTATCAAAAGCTAAAATATAAATAAATAACTCCTAAGAAAAAGTCATTACAAAGTGCCTCTTCACACACACACACACACACACACACACACACACACACACACACACACACACACACACACACACACACACACACACACACACACACACACACACACACACACACACACACACACACACACACACACACACACACTCAATTTGGAGTCTACGACTCCCAAGATAGCTACTAGCTTTCTACACAATCCACAGTCTTTAATGATTGTAGAATCATAATGTGAAGCATGAGTTCTAAAATCTATAATTATATCATTTTAGTTATGTTTAGCTCCAAAAAGATTTGTCCTACCAGGTGACAAACTCTTCATTGACATGCCAATTTTTCTTCTTAGTGTGAAGAACATTTTAATAATCTGAGGAACTGTTTTAACTATAAAGAACCTTTTGTGGAATGGAAAGATTCCATGGATGGATCATAGGCTATGTCAATGAAGAAGAATTGACATCCATGGATATAATCTATGCCTAGATCAGTTTGATTCATTCGACTCATGCATACACATGTTAGCTACATACAACACATACACATGTTGGCTAAGTCTAAATACATTAAAGAAAAAATAGATTCAACGACGTGAAGGTCTTTATCTTTTTTCGTTTTAAAGGCAGTGTGTAGTATTTATGAGGATCTATTGACAGAAATGCAATATAATATATAGTATAAAGAGTATAAAGACCTTACATAATGAAAGCGTTATGTTTTTATTACCTTAGAATGAGCCATTTCTGTACATACACCACGGGTCCCCTTACAGTGAAGTCACCATTTTGTGCCGGCATGTTTCAGTAGCCCTTAACACACAAAACTGCTCTAGAGAGCGCTAGTCACTCTCTGCTGTCTCAGACGACGACATCTTTGTCCTGTGTCGGCCACCGTAGCTTCTCTATGTGCTTTGAAAGAGAGGGGTGAACGGTGGGCGATTGCATTCACAACCTTACCGCTAGATGGCGCTAAAATGTATACACTGCACCTTTAAATAAAATGCTACCTCATTTTTCTTTTAATACATCTGAAAGAATACAAAATCATAAAAAAAGAAACAAGTCATAACTGTTAGGCTATTTTTGTACTTTTATACCAAGATTTATTTATTTATTTTTTTAAAATTTGAAATCCATACCTGTGGCTGTAAGAAATTAATTGTTTACATTTGATCTATTTTAATAGTTTTAATGAACATGCAGTAGCTCAGTGGGTAGCACTGTCACCTCAGAGCGAGAAGGCCCCCGATTCGAGCCTGAGCCAGGAGGCTTTTCTGTGTGGATTTTCCAAGTTTTCCTCCAGGTACTCCAGTTTCACCCACAATCCACAATTCAGACCAAAGACATGCAGCAAGTACGTTGTCTGTATGAGAGCCAGTGATGGACTGGCCATCCGTCCAGTGGGTTTTCCCTGCCTGTGGCCCGAGAGGATGGGACAGGCTCCAGCTACCTCGCAAAAAGGTTCTTAAAACATTATTATTATTATTATTATTATTATTATTCTCATTATTTTAAACTGACATTTTGATAATTTAGAAAACATTCAGAAATAACATTTTCATAACATTTTCAAAATGATAGCATGGCATGTTCCTCTAACTTAAACCAAGAAACAACGTTTTAATACATAAAAAAACTGGACGTTTTGAACGTTTAAAAGGTATAACATTTTCATAACTTAATGGGAAAGTTAGCAAAGCATTCTAAGAACATATTTTTGTTAGCTGTGTGCCTTTCTGGGGCTTGAGAGTGGTAGTTACGTAGCTGTCAATGGAGTGACAGACATCTCTCAGATTTCATTAAAACGATCTTCATTTGTGCTCAGATGAAAGAATGTCTGATGGTGAGAAATGAATGACAGTCAGGGACGTCGGATGGGGGTAATAGTGGGGCTCACAAATATATATCAATAATCCATGATATTAAAATGACAAAATTACATAGTTGTTAGGCCCACCCTTGGTTCTGTGACCAGGGCCCAACATTTGGTGCTACACCCTGATGACAGCATTTTCATTTTTAAGTTAAACTAAGCCTTTAATTTTTCAGTTGAAATGGCTGATAGTACTAGCAGAATAAATTCATTAGGAGACCAAATGAGCCCCTTATAACAAAATATCAATATCCAGGGCACCAAGAAAGTATCATAGAGAAGAGTTTATTACTATTATGTAGGCTACTTGGTAAAACATGATGAAGTTTTAGTGCAACAAAAATATGAAAGAAAAGAGCGTTAAAATGATCAAAGCACTGAGACTTTATTTTTACTGTAGAGTCGGAAATGACTCTCTTGTTCTTCGGTACTGTCTAGAGAGGTGAATGACCAGGAAGGAGGGGTGTCTTCTTTTGGTGCCCCCTGAGCACTTGGTGCCCTACACGCAGCGCGTGGTGGGAGTGGCGGCGCTGTATAGTTTAAACTCAGCACCACTCCTTACGAAAATGAACCATGGTTTTACTACAAATAAAACCAAAAACATGGTTATTGTAGTTAAACCATGGTAACCACAAATTAACCATGGTTTTATATCTAACCATAGTTTAACCATGGTATTTGTGGTAAAACTGTGGTTACATAAATGGTAATCAATTAGCCAAAAACCATGGTTACTACACTTTTACTACAATAAAACCATGGTTATTTTTCATAAGGGCAATATCTTCAGTTGGTTATTATTGCCATAGACATAATAAATTATGAATTTATACTCTGGAACGGATAAAATAATCATGCAAACTAATAAACGCTTGTCTAATTTCGCCGCTTTGAATGGAAAATAATCCTATAATTGTCATTGAATACTTGTGCTATTATTTGAAACGACAGAGGAGACTCCGAGTAATTGCTCCATAAACCATCAGGAAACAGCCGGGTTCACACTGTGCGATTTTGGCCGTCTGAGACAAATTTTGCAAATCCTAAAAGATTCCTCTGATCCTAGGCTAAAATCTGAAGTCTTTGATCGTTAGTTTGACATGTACTTGCCAATATTACACAACTTTTATCTGTACTCAACTAAAATCATCACAGATAAAAACAACCCGCTGATCTTGCGGTTCACGCTAGCTAGCCTAGTTGAGCTGTCAAAATGGTGCTATTGACTTTACTAGGGCTATATGCTTATTTCCAGAGGGGAAGGAAAGAGGTCAACGACAGCCACTCAGGTCAAGATGAGGACCAGAGCGATGATGTTCCACCTGTGGAGAGTAAAGATGGTAAATGAGATGTTCATGACAATATGTAACTCTTTTTGTTTATTGGAGTCTGCACTGGCTCTACACTTCTACATTTTAATGTTTAAAGGACAGTCAAAAATGTACAGGCACATCTGAAGTTCAGTTTTGTCATGTCTGTAACTTAAAATGTATTTGTGTACATACAGTACATACACTCACATAAAGGATTATTAGGAACACCATACTAATACTGTGTTTGACCCCCTTCGCCTTCAGAACTGCCTTAATTCTACGTGGCATTGATTCAACAAGGTGCTGAAAGCATTCTTTAGAAATGTTGGCAAGATAGCATCTTGCAGTTGATGGAGATTTGTGGGATGTACATCCAGGGCATGAAGCTCCCATTCCACCACATCCCAAAGATGCTCTATTGGGTTGAGATCTGGTGACCGTGAGGGCCATTTTAGTACAGTGAACTCATTGTCATGTTCAAGGAACCAATTTGAAATGATTCGAGCTTTGTGACATGGTGCATTATCCTGCTGGAAGTAGCCATCAGAGAATGGGTACATGGTGGTCATAAAGGGATGGACATGGTCAGAAACAATGCTCAGGTAGGCCGTGGCATTTAAACAATGCCCAATTGGCACTAAGGGGCCTAAAGTGTGCCAAGAAAACATCCCCCACACCATTACACCACCACCACCAGCCTGCACAGTGGTAACAAGGCATGATGGATCCATGTTCTCATTCTGTTTATGCCAAATTCTGACTCTACCATCTGAATGTCTCAACAGAAATCGAGACTCATCAGACCAGGCAACATAAGTTGCTCTTCTATCAGCTTGAATCAGTCGGCCCATTCTCCTCTGACCTCATCAGAGCATCAACAAGGCATTTTTGCCCACAGGACTGTCGTGATACTGGATGTTTTTCCCTTTTCACACCATTCTTTGTAAACCCTAGAAATGGTTGTGCGTGAAAAAACAGTAACTGAGCAGATTGTGAAATACTCAGACCGCCCGTCTGGCACTCAACAATCATGCCACCCTCAGAATTGCTTAAATCACCTTTCTTTCCCATTCTGACATTCAGTTTGGAGTTCAGGAGATTGCCTTGACCAGGATCACACCCTAAATGCATTGAAGCAACTGCCATGTGATTGGTTGATTAGATAATTGCATTAAAGAGAAATTGAACAGGTGTTCCTAATAATCCTTTAGGTGAGTGTATATGCACAATCACAAATTAAAAACTGAATTGTACTACAAAATTCAGACTTAAACTCGACACATGATACAGGACATTACACACCATCTTTAAGTTTGTATCTTCATGAATTAATGCATTTACACAGAAATCAAAATGCCTTACCTCACTGTATGTTGCCTGACAAGGTGAATATGTGCATGCATATTAATTACATTACATAATGTTTGTTTATTGTTTGTACACATTGACTGACGACTGTAAAAGTGGAAAGAATATGTCCAATGTGAATTCCCCCCAAAAAGTCACTTCATAATTTACAACAAGCTTAGTTGCAGTAATATGAGTATTTTATTAATACGGTAATGTTGATGTCATTGCCCTCTGTAGTTCAGACGTCTCCTCAGGATAGCAGCGGACCTTCCCAAGTCTTCCATATTTCAGAGGAACCCATCACTGCTGACCCTTGAGTCGGTGATGACTGGATTGACGAGACCTTCCATGTTTTCAACCGTGCCATGTCGAAATTTAATGCCGACTCTTCCAAACCCCTGTCCACATCACCCAAGCTTCAGACAGTCTAGCAGAGGATAAGAGAAAAATGATGGGTCAGTTTGCTAAAACCGAATATAACCCAACACACATGCACACTTTAATCAGCAGTTCAATGGTTTATACTTTAAATTCATGCTTTGTTTAAGGGTAGTTCATAACACGGAAATTAACTTTTTTGACATTCAACAAGATCATTTAAATTGTGTGTGTGTGTGTGTGTGTGTGTGTGTGTGTGTGTGTGTGTGTGTGAAGTGTGAAGTTGTTTTTTAATGGCTACTACAGTTCACTTAAATAGTGCTGTAGTGTGTCAAATGAATTTTTAAAGGCACAAATATTCAAATTAGTAACTCAATTAATATATGAATCAGAAGAATCTTGTTGAAATAGTTTTAAATCAAGTAGGTGACATTTCTTACTTTCTTCTTTTAACAGACATCAGTTCCTGCAGATATGAAATGGGCATTCATTCATTCATTCATCATTCATTCTTCACTGGGTGAAGGAGACTTTGGGATGGTTTATGCAGCAACTAGTTTGAAAGATTTTTGTCTTGTATTATACTGTTATCCAAGCACTCTTATATTTACTATTTAGTGCACTTTACATGTCAGACCTGTTTAAATAGCCAGACTATTTAATTTAAAATTAAATTCATGAAAATGTACATGTTTGTTCAGGTGTAATGATTGTAATTTGTGAACTTTGAACACATGTATTGTAAATAATGCTAACGCAAATCCATTGTCTGTTTTTTTCTTTTTTCATCAGGTGGCGGTGAAATTTGTCTCCAAAAAGGATGCAAAATATGTCAGGGTTGTAAGTAGGCTGTGCTCTCTCTGTTTTACTTATCAGTCACTGTTTTCAGTTTTATACATCTCATATTATCATTAATCACAGACTATAAATGATAAATATAGATATAACTATTTTTCAACTATTATAACAACTGTCTTTCTTCTAGGGCGGTAATTCCAGAGCCATCCCGCTGGAAGTGGCTCTGCAAATGTTTGCCAATCGAGGGCATAGTGTTCCTCACATCATCAAGCTCTTGGACTGGCAGGACGAGGCTGACTGATATGTTATGGTGCTGGAGCAGCCCATGCCCTCTCAGACCTTGGATGACTTTTTACCAAGCTACACGGGCACCAAATATGAAGTTTTGGTACGCATTATTATGCTCCAGACAACATTTGTGGCTCAGACATGCTGCCAGCGGGGAGTGTTACATCGGGATATCAAGCTAGAAAACCTGCTGGTTAACATGGACACATTCAAAGTCAAATTAATTGACTTCAGATGTGGAGAATTCCTCAAAAGCGCGGGTTATATTTTCTGGTATGTATAATTTCTCAAAGCTGCAAGGTGTGTCTCAAACTCTGGTGACGATTGAGAGCCATTCACACAGGACTCTGAGTGAGTCAAGCTCTCATGAAGCATCATGGAATGGGATCCACTGTGGCGATTAGCATCAAACAATTTCTTGCATGATAATGAATTTCTAGTCAAAATGTTGTTAATGGAAATGTACAATTTTCTTCCTCCAGGCGCAAAAGAGTACTGCCCCCCCGAGTACTGGACAAACGGCCACTATCATGGGGAACCAGCGACAGTGTGGTCACTCTTACATGCCCTTAACATGCTCGAAGACTCTTGAAACTTTGCACACACGTCGGAATGCGCGGCCATCAGGGCCGGTCTGAAGTGGGTACCCGGGCGTGGCAGGGGGGCTCGACAGCACCCCCTTAAGCAGGGTCCGAAAACTTGGTCCATATATCAAACACACTTACATGTACATTTATGAAACTCGGTACACATATAGACCTCATCGGGCCGAACAACTTCCGTAAACATAGTCATAAGCTTCGCCCAACAGGAAATGTGTTATAACTTCTGCATACATTTACTGATTTGGATGAAACTTCAGCTGTGTGTTCGTTGTAAGAGGCCGATCACATGGATATGATTTTTGTGAGTCAAAGTTATAGTGCCACCAACTGGCAACAAGAAGTGTGTCACTTTCAAAATGCTTTGAATCACCATCTTATTTTCACCCGATTTACTTCAAACTTCATCAGTATAATGTCAAAACATGGCAGATATAGAACAATGAACGGATTACTGATATTTTAAATACTGTTGTCATGGCAACGTGTCAAAGTTTAATAATCTTTTGGGTGTTTTTGAGACTCTTAGCATGCTTGAAATGGCATGAAACTCAACACACAGATCATTGATGCCTTCCAGCAGATATGGCCAAAGACTTATATATTGTATATACACTGTATATATATTGTTCTCATCGAGCGGACATCTTTCTAATTTACAGTCATTAGCTCTGACCAACAGGAAGTCAGATATTTTGGTTTGAATTTGGAATTTTTTAATAAACTGGCTCTGAGTTTTTATGAACTATTCGTAGGAGATGCATGGAATCAACATCAAACTCGGTCAACATGAAACAAAGACACTGAAGATGCTATAGTGCGAACGATTATAGGATATCTCAAACAGTGCTGCTATGGCGAGGGATTAAATGAAGGACAAAAAGGGAAATAGGAAATGTCTAATTTCTTGTAAAATCATTGTTTGATTTAAATTAAATTAAGATTGAATGTTCAGTAATTGAACCTGGGTGAATTTAAAATGAATGTACTATTTTTTAGATCAATATATTTATTTTATTTTAAATATTTCTTCTGAATCTCTCTCTCTCTGTCTGCCCTCCTTGAATTACCAAAAGATGGCAGTATTCTGTTAGTTTTTCTCTCTTTTCTCTCTGCTTCTCTCTCTCTCTTGTGTGTGTGTGTGTGTGTGTGTGTGTGTGTGTGTGTGTGTGTGTGTGTGTGTGTGTGTGTGTGTGTGGGGATAGGTGCAGCTAAGTATTCTGAAATGTCATTCTGAACTCATTCATGTGTAGAGCACTGCAATATAGTTTTATATAATTAGTTTAATAATTATGTTAATAAAAATATAAAAAGACCTTTAGATAAATACTGGACTTAAGGACTTTTAAAAATGTAAGCGGCAAAAGATAACTTTGCACTCATTTCAAAGTGACCTATGACAACCTATGACATGAAATTCATCTAAATTTAAATGATCTCACAGATGAGGCTGTTGTGGTTAACGATTATATTTGCTGCAGTAAATGTGGCATATTCAGATTACTTTAATATGGTTCTTTTATATTTAACGGATTTAAAATCATATTGCAGCAAATGATAACTTCACATTTAAAATTAAACTATGACACTATATCACTATTCAGACAGGACTCATTTACTAAATGACATTTGAGTTACAATTCTTATCACCTGACATCTGTGATTTCATGTAATCATTCTGACTACTCTTTTTTTCAAGGTCATGTGCTGTGTTTGCAAAGATAACGTATGACCCATGTCTTTAAAGTCCTCATGAAATCAAAATTGACCCTGTTTACTTTGTTAGCACATATTAAAGGTCTTAGGGTGAACAATTAATCCATGCAAGTTAATACACAGAAAAAAAAAAATTGTCTGTCACGGTAGTCTTTAATCAAAATCTGAAAAGTAACTTCCGGGCTGGAAATGGTGTTCCTTCTCAGATGATGTCAGTTTGACGGCTTAGGTTTGAAAATGCTTAACCACTCCCCCAACCGTTAGTCTGCTATGAGGGTGAGATGGAGAGGAGGAGCGCTGAAGTAAAACCCTGCCCTCTATTCAATATTCCGTTTCACTTGGAAATACGTCACAGCACTGAAGAAAACTCACTTGCTACTTCCGGTTCACTGGGACTTTAATTATTTACTGATATAATTCAAATGTATTAAAAGTAAATTTCACATGATTTTATAAAAGTGGCTGTTTATAATAAACTTCCAAAAAAACATACATAAATAAAAAGAAAGAAATATTAGACATCTTACTCTTACCTGACACTGATAATAGAATCATATTTGCAGTGTCTGTGATTTGGCTCCATTTATTAATTTTGTAATTAACACTTTTTATTGGATACCACCCATATATATATATATTAGTGCATAAGATTGGTGAACAAACAGTAGCTAAGTTAGGTCAAAAACACATGAAGAGAAATGTTAGTTGCACTCATTTGAAATTGCCCTTTGACATCATCTGACATGAAACTCATCTAAATTGAATTGATCTCATAGATGTTGTGGTTTGTGGTCATAGCAGCACCGACTGCTGCAGTTAATGAGGTGAATTCAAATGACTTTGACATAGTCATTTTGTTCAAACATTATTTTTACTACCAAAAATTAATAAATAAATAAATAACTAAACAACTTGCCTAATGCACTTCTGAAGTCGTGATTACGAGCTCATTGCGTTCAGATTTTGAAATGGGAGGGCGTTCATGTGCAATGTTCACCTGGGAAACTCGTATTTCCGATCATTCCGATAGCACGTGAAGCATTATTCCTGCAGAACTTCAAACCAGACTCTTGAGGTAAATTATCTGGAATGATCACGATGAACTGTGATTTTGACCGAAAATCTAAATAGATGCCGCTGATACTTTAACAGATGCCATAACATAATTTTTTAACGTATAAAGCTGTGTAAACGTAGGGTGAAGGGACACTTTTGCCGTAGCCTAATGCGTAAATTACAGTTCATATTAACTTTAGAAAAACAACAGGAGCTCAAATAATTCCGTTATCATGCTGAATTCAAGACAACTTCATAATATATCAAAGTTTTCCGTTTATAATTGAAAATGTATTTCCTTTAAATCATTGGTACATGAATGTTTGTGAATGACGGTTCTCTTTATTAGTCGATTATGAACATCGAGCTCCTGTTTGACATCAGAAGTTGTGATCGTGACAATCGTAAAGCTTTTGAAAGAAATGTTTTAAAATACATAGAAGTTTATAAAGATATACATTTTGTGGCCAAACAATAGCAGTTATCGTTTGCATCGCAGGGCTGACAAGAACATTCGAAAAAAATCCATGGCAATCGCGGAATGCGCCCGCGCGTCACAGTTTGTAACGTCACAGTGCGAGTCGATCATATAGAAGGTATGTTAATCCTGTCTGATTAGCATTTCTGTGGTAAATACATCTGCGGTGAGAAATTGTGTTATATCTCTATCTGTTATATTGCTTTTACTATTTCAATCGATCTGTGCTATTAAAGTTTTGTGATACAAGTTTGTGACAACGTTAGAGAGACATCTGGAGCAATGGGCCAGTGCAAATCTCACAGTTACTGAAGTAGAGCAAGATACTGCTGCATGTAGACCCGTCCCAGAGAGAGTAGGAAAGAAGGAGAAAGGGAGGTTCAGATGGTTTTTTTCTTGGAAATCCAAGAAAACTTCCACCAAAGCCCAACAGAGTCAGTGCAGTAATAACATCAGCCAACAGCCTGAGAGAAGCTCTGATGGAGGAGCTGAACAGAACAGCGACACAGAGAGCAGTTCAGTGTCCAGCTGGCACACCTGCGTGTCTTCCCTCACCAGTGTGCAGGAGGCTGACATTCCCAGGCAAGAGCAAGAGGGCATCAGTACTTCTCCGACTGTGAACAGCTCACCTTCGACATCGGACAACACTTTTTGGAAGAATGAGGAAGAAATTATCCATTTAAGTTTAAAGGGAAATAAAGGTCAGTTTACTATCACAAGCCCCAACATGAAAACGTGCAAAAAGTTGTAATGTCTTTTTCTGGACATTGTGTTTCATTGTGTGAGGCAGCACAACAATGTGTCCATTCTAAAGCAATCGTTAATCAGAATTTTTATGGTTTACTTCATACTGTAAATTTACTATGTACCTCTTTTTTTTATTATCAGGGGACGTCTTGCAGCATTATACAATTATGAAAATGCTGGGTCAAGGAGCATTTGGAAGCGTCTATGAAGCAATCCGTTTGTCCGATTCACGAAAGGTATTTTATAATACTCTCTTGGAATTTAAATTCATTAACAATTACATCAAGGTTCATGACTGGAATCATGTGACCTCTGCACAGATAATTCATTAATTCCATTCTAACAAAAAACTTTTGTCCCCTTCCCTTAACAGGTGGCAATCAAATACGTGATGAAGTCAGAAACCATGCGAAAAGTCTGTATTGTAAGTAGGCTGCTCCTCTCTTCGTTTTATTTCTCTCAGAGTATACGGTCACGTTAGCAGTAGGATATTTTAACAAAATGCTGCAGGCAAAAGGTTCATTGTCGATAGTGTATGAACTTTCTAACCAAGCAGCTTTCTGTTGGTCAACAGTAAATGTGACCGCAACTTCAGTAACTCTTTCCAGTTGAATTTGTTTCATTTACAAGTCTTCAAAGCTACTTGCCCAAATGGAGAACCAGTGTTGGGTGTAACTAGTTACTAAGTAAACAGTTACTGTAATTTAATTACTTTTCCCTTGAAAAAGTAAAGTAAGGGATTACTCTGATTTTTGATGTAATTTAATCTAATCTAATTACACTATTGAAGATGTAATTAGTAACTAGTAATTAATTACTTTTTAGAGTAACTTACCCAACACTGTGCAGGACATAATTCTGTTGTAGTAATTTAAGTTAAACCACGTCCCCTAATTATCTCACTTTCGTATAACTATCATCTCTCCTGTAGGGTCAACCTTCACTTCCAGTAGAGGTCGCTCTGATGGTTCGTCTCAACAAAGGCCCCAGCTTTCCACAAATAATAAAGCTGCTAGACTGGTACGACACACCGCTTGAATACATACTGATCTTTGGAGCGGCCCACGCCATGTGAAGATTTGTGGACGTTTTTAATGAAGCACGGCAGCACACTCGAGGAATCGACAGCACGAGTTGTGATGCGACAGGTTGTGACTGCGGCAAGAATATGCTGTGAAAGGCGTCTTCCACAGCGACATCAAACTGGAAAACCTGCTCATCAACCCAGACACCTTGCAGGTCAAATTAATAGACTTCGGCTGTGGAAGACGCTTGAAGAAGTATGCTTATTCGGCATTCAGTGGTACGTATTATTATATGACAAGTATAATGAGCCTTTAACAGCAGCAGATCACCTGTTGCATATAATGAATAAATAGACAAAAAGCTGTGGGAATACAAAAGTAATAAAATCTTGTTCTTTCTTCCAGGCACAGGAATTTATGCTCCCCCTGAGTGGTTCGATCATCAAAAGTACCATGGCAAGCCTGCAACAGCGTATTCTTTAGGTGTACTGCTGTTCGTGATGCTGTCTGGGATGTACCCTAACAAACAGAAGCTCCCTGAGATGTTAGCCAGGCCCTGGTACACAGAAGACATTTCCAAAGGTAAGAGCATGTGGACAGATCAGAAACTTTTATTACTGCTTAAAATAATATGATCAGTTACACAAAGTATAAAATTTACAATAATAACCGGACATCTCTCCCCTCTTTCTTCACAGAATGCAGAGATCTGATTTCTTCATGTTTGGAAAAAGATCCAGCAAAACGGATTGCTTTGGAAAAGATTCTCCTCCACGACTGGTTCCAAAGATTGATCCTACAGCCTACAAATGTACAAAAATAAGATACCGGTGAGGTATAAGGTACCGTCATGAGAGGCAGAACGAGAAACAGAAGAAACCCAGAGAGTGCATAGATGCACGTACGGGTCCAAGCCTCTTTGACAAGGCGTTCCTTCTTCCTCCCAAGTTTCGGCACCACTGTAGCAATGTTAAAAGCTCAGGGAAGAAGGAAGTGAAAACCTCCATCTGTATATAATTATTTATATATTTATTTAAACACTAACGTTACATGCGACGGGATGCTGCAACATGCGATAAAAAAATAGTTTACAAAACTCCCAGCTTTGTAAAGTGGTCGTACTAAAAGCAGCAATGGATAATTCACCTCAGATCTTGAAATTAAACAAACAAGAACGTTCAAACTGAACAAAAAATTATATTCTATGACAAAGATTGTTTTGTGAATTTGATTATGTACTTCTCCATTTCCTTGCGAGTGCCGTCAAGATTACTCTCTGGTGCCGTACACTTGCTGCGAGAGCCCGTCCGCACGCTGTTCTTATAAATCTTACAAAATGGCGCCGCCGTGTTCGGTCACCGTTCAGGTCGCTCTGCGAAGACTGTGCTTTTATTTACTATTTTACTTTCTTTTGCTCTCAATTTTTACAAACTTATCAACTGCATTGATCTGCTATGACAGCAAAACTCTTTTGGACATTGGTTACCTCTACACTGGACTGTTTCAGGACACTTTCGCCGATCCTCTGTGGCCATCTGAGATTCTTCGGAACGCCGAGTTGAACAATGGAAAGACGGGTCAACGGCGAAGAATCAAGAATCAAGAAACACCGCGGGACACCCGCGGGGATCCGTAAACAGACTGAGGAAAAGGGCATTCAGCCCACCTCTCCCGAGCATTCTGCTCGCAAATGTTCAATCCCTGGAGAATAAGATGGACGATCTTAGAGCCAGGATAAGTTTTCAACGGGACATGAGAGACTGTAACATCTTTTGTTTGTCCGAAACGTGGCTCACGCCCGTGGTCCCGGACACAGCTATGATGCCGTCGGAGAACTTCTCTGTTTTTCGGATGGACAGAACAGCCGAGGCCGGTAAATCCAAAGGCGGTGGAGTATGCTTCATGATCAACAAGAAATGGTGCGATCCCAGGAAGATCACCATTCTCTCGCGGTCCTGCTCGCCTCATCTGGAACATTTAACAATCATTTGCCGCCCATTCTATCTGCCGAGGGAGTTTTCCTCGGTCATCGCCACTGCTGTTTACATTCCACCACAGGTAGACACAGGGCTGGCTTTATCTGGCCTTCATGATGTTGCCAGCGGCGTCATAAACAAACACCCCGATGCTGCTTTCATCGTCGCGGGCGATTTTAACAAAGCAAACCTGAAGAAAGTCTTGCCAAACTTTCACCAGCACGTCTACTGTCCTGCACGAGGAGCAAACACGCCGGATCATTGCTACTCTCCGTTTAAGAACGCCTATAAAGAAGGTCACTTCCAGCTTTCGGCAAATCGGATCATGCCGCCATTTTCCTCACACCGAATACAAACAAAGGCTCGTTCAGGAACCCCCGGTGAGGCGGGAAGTTAAACGCTGGTCACCCCACTCAGAGACCGCGCTATGCTCTCAGACGCGCAGTTAAAGCCGCAAAGCTCCGTTATAAGGATCGAGTGGAGTCTCATTTCCAACTCAACGACTCGCGGCGCATGTGGCAGGGTCTGAGGTCCATCTGCTCGTTTGGATCTAAATCCTCTGCAGAGGTGAGCGCTGATCCGTCGCTTGTGAATGAGTTAAACTCTTTCTACGCTCGCTTTGATTGTAATCGTGGCAGGGCGACTCCGCCAAGTGGCGCGTCAGGGAATTACTCAGAGCAGCAACAACCACGGGATCTCTGTCTCGGAGGATGAAGTTCGGAGGGCACTCGAGCATGTGGAGGTCAGGAAAGCTGCTGGGCCGGATGGTATTTCAGGTCGTGTTCTGCGGTCCTGTGCTGATCAGCTCGCCAGGTTGTTTACATCCATCTTTAATGAGTCCCTCGCTACATCTGTGGTCCCCACCTCCTTCAAAAAATCTCTCACGTCTATAGTCATGAAGGTCTTTGAGAGACTCATTAAAAACACCATTTGCTCCTTCATTCCTGACACTTTGGACCCTCTTCAGTTTGCCTATTGTCTCTCATGTCCTCCACTCCTCCCTCACTCACATCGACAGCAAAAGTGGGAACTACGTAAGGCTGCTATTTATTGACTAACGCTCAGCCTTTAACACCATAGTTCCCATTAAGCTAACCGCCAAACTCCTGGATCTCGGCCTGAATCCTTCTCTCTGCCACTGGATTGAGGACTTCCTCACTGGCAGGCCTCGGGTGGTGAGAATAGGCCAGTTCACCTCCACCTCCATCACCCTGAGTGTGGGAGCTCCACAGGGCTGTGTCCTGAGTCCCCTGCTCTACTCTCTCTACACACATGACTGTTTGTCCACACACAGCTCCATCTCTATCATCAAATTTGCTGATGATACTGTTGTCCTGGGCCTCATTTCCAACAACAATGAGACGGCATACTTGGACGAGGTGGAGCATCTAACATCATGGTGCCAGGACAACTGTCTCTCTCTGAATGTTGGCAAAACCAAAGAAATGATTGTGGACTTCAGGAAGAGACAGCAGCGGACATACTCCCCCCTCATGATCAGCGGGTCACCAGTAGAGAGAGTGAGCAGCTTCAAGTACCTGGGTGTAAACATCTCAGAGGACCTGACCTGGACTGCACACATTCAGACGCAGGTGAAAAAAGCCAGGCAAAGACTGTACCACCTGCGCCAGCTGAGGAAATTCAGGGTTTCACCAGCTATCCTGAAAACTTTCTATTTAGGGGCGATAGAAAGTGTATTAACTCAGTGCATCACAGCGTGGTATGGGAACAGCACCAGTCATGACTGCAAAGCCCTGCAAAGAGTCGTGCGCTTATCCGGCGCATCTCAGGGTCAGCTCTCCGTCTCTGCATGACGTCTACACCAAACGCTGCAAAGGTAGAGCTACTAAGATCATCAAGGACTCTAATCACCCTTCAAACCCTCATTTCACGCTCCTGCCATCTGGTAAGCGCTTCCAAGCCTGATGGCCAAAACTGAGAGACTCAGGAGGAGCTTCTTCCCCAGGCCATCAGACTCCTGAACTCAGTCACTTAACATCACGTGACCATCGACATACTGACATTGCACTGCACTTTCTTTTCTCGTTGTTACTGTGTAACAACCTGTTATAAACCTGTTTGCACATTATACTCTTTATACATTTGTTAACCACATATTTATAAGTCTACAGTTTACTCACTGCACAGTTTACTTTTTATTTTATTTTTATTTTTACTTTTTTCTACTTGACTGATTATTTATAATTCTACAGCTATATGTATAGTACTTTCTTATTCTATTTCTATTATAATTTCCTCCTTGTGTTTTTAACTGTGAATTTGCACTGTCCATGGAGCGGACCTGTTTACATTTCACTGCCGGTTGTATATTCTGTCTATAACTCTGTATGTGACAAATAAAACTCTTGAATCTTGAATCTGATTGGCTGTGGTTTTGCAGCATTTCATAGTCACGTCGCGTGTGGTGTGGACAGACAAGTTGCTTGTCGCTGGAATTTTATTGCATCCCGTGTAGTTAGGACATAGTTTAATCATTAAAGAAACACTCCACTTTTTTTGAAAATATGCTCATTTTCCAAATCCCTTAGAGTTTAATAGTTGAGTTTTACCGTTTTTGAATCCATTCAGCTGATCTCTGTATCTGGCGGTAGCACTTTTAGCATAGCTTAGCATACATCATTGAACTGGATTAGACCATTAGCATTGCGCTCAAAAATAACCAAAGACTTTCAATATTTTTCCTATTTAAAACTTGACTCTTCTGTAGTTACATCGTGTACTAAGACCAACAGAAAATGAAAAGTTGTGATTTTCTAGACTGATATGGCTAGGAACTATACTCTCATTCCTGCATAATAATCACAGAACTTTCTGCTGTACCATGGGTGCATCAGGCGTAATGATATTTATTACGCAGCGCCTGAAGATAGGCTAACTTCCATAAACATAACCAACGTGACAACCTGCTTGCACAGAGTGTGCCTTGTAACCATGGAGACATTTTTAAGAGACAATTCAGAAGATATTTACTTTGGTGCAACAGTTATTCAAGGAAAAAATTGTCCAAATGCGCCACATGCAACATGGATTCGGTCTTCCGACTAGGGCTGAAACGATTTTGGAAAATAATCTAAATGCACATTTTTTCAGGGATTGCGATTTAATATGCAATTTCTTTATCTTCAGTATTATTCAACAAAGACGAGCAATGCCATTGTATATTAGTGGTGGGAATCTTTAGGCACCTCATGATCCAATTCCAAAACAATTGAACTTTTTCTAATTATTTAATCTTATTAATAAAACTTTAAATCTTTTTTTATTATACATGTAATTATACATTTTTAAGTAATTACACATTAAAAATGTAATTAAAACAATTGCACGTAAATATATACACTTAATATAGCTTCAAAACATATAAAGCTAGTAAATAATAAAGAGGAACAAAAACATATTACAAGCAAGGAACAAAGAATTTCAGTATTTAAGATCTGAACGTTTTCCATTCAAAAGCTGTGAGTGATTTTCTCATCTTTACTGTTGCTTGATTATTAATGATGACATCATAGACAGCGGGAGATCTGCAGTCACACTAATGCACAGATCTCTTTTGAAATATAAGATGTGGTTTGTCCTGTCTGTTTAATAACTTGAGATATTACTGACTATGTTTACATACATTTTGCGTCATAAAAGCATTTTGAGACGCAAAATTCATTCACAGACGCATACGCGGGCGCTCTTTACAAAGCGCGGCGTGAGCATTTGGAACTGAAAGCCTTGTGTCAGTGACTTTTTTTAAACTATTTTTAATATATAAGCACTGCATTCCAAATGACATAAATGAAGACTTCATAGATTTTGTGACATATCAGGACACAAATGTGTACAATGACATGGGTATGACATTACCCATGTCCCCATTTTTCAAAAGGCTTATAAATCATACAGAAAGAGTTTTTTTGGGAGAAAGTAAAAATGTGCAGTTTCCTGTGATGGTTAGGTTTAGGGGTAGGGGTACGGTATACGGTATAAAAACCATTACGCCTATGGAATGTCCCCACAATTCACAAAAACAAACGTGTGTGTGAGAGAGAGAGGAAATGGAAGCAAGCAGAATACGGGTGCTTCTAAAACACATAGCGCCATTGCGCACCTGCAGTTAAAATCTAAGCTCAGAATATCCTTAACACTGTCCATGTTTTCCAAATAGTCATCTGGTCCAAAATGCTTTGAGCAAACACGCAATTTCTTGATTGAATCTACCGGTGTTTTGATATCTATGTTCAGAGCAGGCAACCATTGATTCTTTCGTTCCTTGTTTTTCGTTGGTATTCTGTGAAACATGGTAGAATACACCTTCGACTTACTATCACAGCCCTTTACAACACACAGAACCATGGCTAATCGCACAGGTAAATCCACTACCTAATTTGCCGGCTGCAACTCTGCATTATCTGCAACTACACAAACTTAGTGCCGGTCACATTGGAAGTTACCTATCTGAGGACTACTACCAGGCGCTGCGTAATATCATTGCACCGCTGCACCCATGGTATGGCAGCAAAGTTACGTGATTATTACGCAGGAATGAGAGAATAGTTCCTAGTCATATCAGTTGAAAAAGTGGAGTATTCCTTTAAGGGCAGGCACGGAGGCTCAGTGGGTAGCACTGTCGCCTCACAGCAAGAAGGTCCCAGCTTAGCCAGGAGGCCTTTCTGTGTGGAGTTTGCATGCTCTCCCGTGTCTGCGTGGGTTTCTTCCGGTGCTCGGTTTCCCCACAATCCAAAGACATGCAGGATAGGTGAATAACAAAAAAACAAACAAAAATTTTTTTAATCTTTTTACAGATAAATCATTTATAATAAATAGGGATGTGTTTTGTGCTGCTGTGGTGGTTGCCAAATATTCACCATAAAAAAACATATGGTGACATTGTTTCAGTTATTACGGACGGCATATTGATGCCTGTATATTTTACAACTTATAACTGTATATTTTACCAAGTAATATAATGTTAAATCATTACTGATAACAAAAATGAGAAGCAAAATTATATCTATAAAAGAATCATTTTGTGATGTGGAACATCACATCGAACAGACTTCTTTTGGGAAGGTATTTTTCAAGAAAGCGTTTGAATTCGCTGTAGAACTGATAACATTGTAGCGAGATCTAGTGAGAAGCATTCAAATTCAGCGCAGAATTCTCTGTTATAAACATTGTGCCATGAACAAGTCAAAGAAGGCTTTTCAGTCCACAAATCACCAACATTCACCATGGATTTCATGTAGTAACGTTAACTGCAGGCTTGTGCACAATTCAGAATTGAATTGAGAATGACTCCTAAATTCCAATTAAATTCTTGAATTTGAATTAATGTCAAAAACAGGATCTAGAATTACAATTTGAATTTCGAATTAAAGGAAGCAGAACTGAAATTCAATAAAAATTCAAAGAAATTCATGTGCTTGTCCATCTTGCCATAGCAGCTTCCTCTGCACCTGTTGAGAGAATCTTTAGTGTTGCAGGAAAGATCTTCAGACCAGAACGGTGCAGACTCAATGATAAAATATTTGAGGAGCTATTGAGATGCAACGGTGTTGCTCAGTGAGTTTTGCATTGGAATAAATGATAACTGCATTTACAACAACTTTGATTTATTTGATTACTTTGAAATGAAAATAACATTGGAACAAAACTAATTCAACAACATTGAGGGGGTAATTTATTTCAATAATTTGATCATCTATATTTTAGAACAAAATGTATGCAGGGTTGAGGAGTGACTACACTGTAAAAAATTAATCATGGGTCTTGTAATTGTCACTATAAAAATTAAGGTGATAATTAAAAATAGTGTGTATATTTTCTTAAGAAAATTGTGGTTCAGTGTTGTATAGAAAATATTGAGAACATTTCACTAATAAAACCAAGAGATAAAACCTAACCTAAAACCCTTTTTACCTATTTATTTTAAGGAATTAGCTCAATTTTGCAGTTTTATTTAGAGACACCGTTGTTAGTTCCCAGCATGCTTTGCATATGGCTGGAAATGGAGAGTTAATATTGAAATTCTGTGTAAAAACGTTCTTGATGTTTTATAGTGTCACCCCTTCACTGCTGTGTACTTTTTTTCAGTATTGTGGCGATTTGTAGATTGTCAGTATTTTCGTATTTTTGTCAATTTCCCATTCATTTCCTACGCTCGGTCATTTTTGACCGAAGATTATGAGTGACTATTATGACCACTTGTTATTATGGCCTGTTCGAATCATGCCCTCATTTTTTTTGTTCACATTCCAAGTGTCATAAAAGTCACCAAGTTCCGATGAAGCTGTGATTTTTAACAATTCAAAACGAATGACTGAAGAGTTGAAGGCCACTCTAATTTGTAAAACTAAAAGTTTCAAGATGTAGGAAAACTAACACATGGCAAAACAAAGTCTTTTATTTCAAGCTGTAGTCCATAACTTTTTTTGCGCTAGCAGTTAATAAACAAAACTGCATGCATCTTGTGGAAGCACACTGTAGTCAAGAGCTCCTTCTCTGTTTGACGCAGTCGCGCCGGTACTGGGATACTCTGCAGCGGTGCGACCCGACCAGTCTAAAATAGACTGAATATAAACACTTATTATAGGTGTACTGTAGTAATTCAGAATAAGACAAAAACACGGTTTGGAAAATGGGTTCATGATGTACTCGCTCATTATAAACATTTTGAACACACAAAAAGGTACAGACTGCAGCTTTAAAAATAAAAAATATATGAAATTACCAGTATAACCAGTAGATGGGGGCAGAGGAGCACTCCCACTTATTGTGCCATTTCCACTCCCTAATGTAGTTTTTTTCCCCACACACTTTTTGGACAGACTTTATCTACTTTCCTTAGAAAATATTTGGCAACACTGAGGTGGATTTAAACATTGTTGGCGGCATTTGGGAAATGTAAGCACACAAGTCAACAAAATCTATAACATTGATCTAGTTGATTTAGTATATTTTAAACCAAACATCTTGTTAGGGTTCCCACTCTTTTCATAAAAGACAAGTGTCACGCCAAATAGAATTAAATTATTTATCTCGCTATTCTGACTTTGCAATTGTGAGTTTACATAATTGTGACATAAACTAATTTTTTTAAGTCAGTTATAAATTGTGAGTTATATTTATAACACGCAATGCTGACTTTACTACATCTTGCAATTTTGACTTTATAACACATTATACATCACAATTATGTATATATATATATATATATATATATATATATAAATAATTTTATTTTTTTGAATTGTGAGATAAAAACCTTTTTTTTTTTTTTATTGGCAGAAACAAGCTTCCATAGTTTATTGCCATGACTTAACTATAAAATCATTTTTTCAATGTTTATGTTTTGTTTATTGTAATTGTTTTGAGCCAGTCATGAACTCTTCGTTCTCTGCGTGTCCGTGGCGGCCTGACAAAGTCTGATGTTTCGCCATGTCAGCCATACAATGTCCAATCTGCCCCAAACTTCATGTTTGATAAGAGTCCTGGCCTGAAGACATCTACATATGAGTTTTAGAATTAGGCATGGCAAAATGGCTCGATAGCGCCACCTACAACATTTCAAAAAAGTGCCCCTCCCGCTACGTTTCACGTACAGGTATGAAATTCGGTACACACATGTAACAGCCCAATACCTACAAAAAAGTCTCCTGGTACAAAATCTGAAAACCAACAGGAAGTGAGATATTTTGAGTTTTCTTTGCAAAATTGTTGCAAATTTTGCCATTTCCAGATGTTGTACTTTAACAAACTCAAACAAACAAACTTGAGATCCTCCTTTCGCCATGAGACAGGAAGCTGTTGTAAGTCAGGCATGCAATGTCCAATCTGCCCCAAACTTCACGTTTGATAAGAGTCCTGGCCTGAAAACAACTACATGCCAATATTCAGTTAGTCATAGCGCCACCTGCTGGAAACAGGAAATGGCATGCTTTACACTATAATTCACTCCCAGAAACACATTTAAATATGCCATGAAGTACCAAACATGTTAGAAACACATTAAACCATGCTACACATGGCTAAGTGCTAATGTATGCGATTAACGCCACAAAACAGGAAGTTGTTGTAACTCAGGCATACACGATCTGATCTGTCCTAAACTTCACGTTTGTTAATAGTCCTGGCCTGAAGACATCTACATGTATTCAGTTATAGTCAAAGCGCCACCTGCTGGCAGAAGGAAGTGTTGCACATCAAAATGACTTTGCTGTATTTCTCCTATATTTATCCGCTTAAATGCATCTTGCCCACTATTCACTGTTTTCCAGAGGCCATCGGGTCGCGGTGGCCCCGGGTGCGAGGGCCCTTTCATCGCTGCTTGCAGCTTTAATTTTTAATGTTCTTCAATATTTAATGCATGTATGAATAAACCCGGCAAGTTTTAATAAATCTGGAAGATTAGATGGGTGTACTCCTCCCGAAATTTCGTTTAATAACTTCACTTAAATACGATTCCTGCATGTCTCTATGAATGAATGGTGCAGACGCGAAGTTTAATTTACCACACACACACACACACACACACACACACACACACACACACACACACTGAATCGCACATAACGGTCATGTTTAGATCTCTGTCGTCTCAATATAAAGACATGAATGCATTGAAAGGGGGATTCTGAAATCCACTGCCACTTCTGTATATATCCTAATTAAATTTATAATCAAAACCTTAATTAACATTATCCTCCTATATTATTATAATGATTCTTTCCAGTTATGATTTTACTTAATCAATAGAACCACTGATTGTTTGTTTCTTCATACATGTTTTCTAAAGTTTGTATCTGGTCTCTGAGGAGTGACTGAGGGTCTGGCCTAGGGATGTGGGATGTGTCGCTAAACACTTGATAGCAACATGTTGTCGTGTGTTCAGATTTTGGAGGCATCACACACCCCTAACATGCCAGTAACAGTGCTTACTCAGCCCGGCTTCCAGAGATGAAATATGGATTTGTCTTTCATTTCTATTATATTTTATTCATTTTATGTTTCTTTTACTGAAACACTAAAGAATCAAGATGAATATTGCCTGTACTACTGTCTGTACCTCTCACTGAGAGAAAGCACATGTTATCAGTATGATTTGGGAAACTTTCTGGTTAGAACTGGAGCTCAGTCAACTCCAACCTTGGAGAGACTGTGTATCTGTGTATGTGCGCAGTGTTCTGTGTTACAGATCAGTATTGAGAAGGTGTACAATGGGCACCCTAAGAGATGGGGTGGACTTGTTGTTCTGGGCAAGCAGGCGCCAGGGTGAAAGCGTCAACAAGTGATTTATGGACACGTGCATCTGATTTACTGACAATGTGTGGAAATTTACCATGACTGTTCGTTTTCTCTGAGCCAATCAGAATCATTCAACTTGTAGTAATGATGTGGATAGACCTTGAAAACAGTATAACTGTTGGGACAATTGTATGTATGGTACGACGTGACGGGAGAGGGAGCGTGGCCTACAAACTCCTCGTGAGACTTGAAGCTGGCTTCTGCTGATGAAAGTGCAAACTATTCTTCAGTACATTTTTCTTTAATTAATTGCACTCCTGACTCTTGGTCTTCAGTTTTCACTACTGGTCTTGGGTCATAAACTGTTAACCCCTAACAGCATGAACTTCATCTCCAGTTCATCTCTGTTGTACAGTAGAATTTAGATACGTCTCAATGTAATAATAATACTATCACTAATGTAATAATAATAAATTATCAAAACTTCATTTTTTAAGTAATAAATCACAATTTTTCTTCTACGCTTTAATTTTTAACAGTATAAAGCTCAGTTGTGCAGCTTTATTTGACAAAAAAAAGTCTGTTTAATTAAATTAAAAGATGTTTTAATGCTTTATGTCTTCATTTGATTATCAGAAAATACAGATAATTTGTGGGAAATCTTTTCATGGAAATAAAGTTTGAGGTAAACATCCCTAAAGTACAGAAAAAAAGGTAGCCGTGGGTACCGGTACCGAGTTTCAGGAGTACTGGTCAATATGTGAACGGTACCCAAGCCCCATGGCCCATGGCCCATGCGGATGATGAGTGATCCGAGTGAAATGTAGGGCTGGGAGTCAATTCGATTCCACTGCAAAACAGTCCAAATATCTATACAATTTTAAATCAAGATGCTTTAACTAGATAAGTTGACAATGACAAGATATTTTTTTGTTTTCTGGGGGTAAAAAAATTAAATTAAGTGAGTTAGCTAAATTATCTGCCAGTGAGGTAAGAAAAATTATCTTGTTTCTGTTCGGGACAGAATTGGCAGATCATTGGCAGATAGCCTACTTTTTTTTTTTTTTTTTTTTTTTTTAAGCAAAATTTTAAATTTTAAAAGATATATACTGGAAACAAGACAAAAATTGGGGGAAGAAAAGAAAAAAGAAAAAAACAGCTGAATGAGGTCATATTTACCTACAGTATGAAACAATAGCCTACTCGCAAATGTCTTCTGTTGTCTGTGTGTCTCTTTATTGCGCGGTAAACGAGCAACACAAGGTAAAGACAATTCTATATCTATTCTAAAGTGTCAGTATCATAAAAAGTATCAAAACATGGATACACTTTTACTTGTACTTAGGCCTATGATTGGTTGAACCTTTACTTGTTCTCTGAGTTCCTAATTCCGAACGCTCGGTGGCGCTGTCTTCTTATAAATCACTCTTCTTCTTGACTTACGACAGCTCATTTACAAGGAGCGTCAGAAAATAAATAAATATATTTTAAAAAGCAGCGGAAAAATAAATGAAGACGTAATTCATACAAAGTCTAAATGTAGGATTTATTTGTTTATTAGTAGAAGATTTAGCGAGATGTATGGATTAAAAATTTAAATCATAAAATTAAACGGAAAACAAAAGCGAATTGAAGCTAATATGTTGTCCTGAATTCTCAGTAATTCGAGAGATTAATATGAAGAGATTATTCTCCGCATACATGTGGCCACTGCATGAGCTTGCTTGCTAATATTTAATGTGATTATATCAATGTGAGCAAAAAGTATAATAGCCAGAATCCATACTATAATTAATTATGTTATATGTAAATTACTTTTCTTTGGGTCATGCTTTGTTTTTTTTTAGTTAAACCGTTCAGTCTAAGGTTTTATAGAGTTAATAAAACTACACTTCCCATGAACATCTGCGGCACTTTACGGCAGAGCTGACGTCACACGCTGTTACATGTGGATAAGCGATGTTTTCTGTAGCATAACGTTTGAATTTTTTTGAACAGTAGCGTTTTATTTGTAGTTAGTTAACTCAGCGTTTTTTTAAGCGTCGAAGTTAAGCGGCTACAGTTCAGGTATATGGAACGACATAAGCCCGCAATTATTTAGGAAAACAGCTGCAGCCATCTGAACTTGCTAGCCTGATCGCTAGCAAAGGAAACGAAAGTAAGTTTATTATAATATTTGTTCACGTGCCACTCTGAATTATGATGCTGTTTTCGATAACATAAACACATGTGACAACTTAGCCGAGCTGTCATTTATGAAAATCATCCTTGTTCTGAGGACACTGCCAAATATACTCATTTGTTAATTGTAGTTTGGAAAATTATTGATTTTATTTTATTTTATTTTTCAGTTGGGGCTTATGGTTACTAATATACTTATATATGGGGTAGATTTTTTTTCTTCTTCTCAAAACAAACTGCTTATACCCATGAACCACAATGCATTATTAGCATAACTGATATACAGTCTTTTATTATGCTTTTTTAATTTCCACAGGTGAAAGCTAAATGTCATGGAGAACTATAGAAAAGCACGCACAGTTGAGCAGCCCTGCCCGTGTCCGTTCCCCGACCTGCCCAGCAACACTCCAGAAGTTCGAGTAAAGGATGGCAGCAAAATCCGGAACTTGATGAGGTTTGCTTTAAGCCGTATGGAGGAGAAAGCACCTCCGACAGATCATCCAGGCACCCGTGAAGGCTCAGAGGTGAGCGTTGGGTCGGGGGAGAATCTGTGCCACCAAATCGTGTTCACAGGTGTGGGTCAGAGCGTGACTAAAGCCGTCACATGCGTGGAGATCATGAAACGCCGCGTTCACGGCCTACACCAATATACCAAGCTGGCCTACCGCACAGTTCAGGAGATCTGGGAGCCCCTGGAGCCTGAGGCCGGGTTGGACAGTCTCACAGTCAGCAGAAATGTACCTAGTTTATGGGTTCTGCTCTCCAGAGACTCACTTGATAGGAACCAGCCAGGTTTCAAAAATTAAGCAGCACGACTGCTTTAAAAAAATGCTGCTTTTTGTACAAATTATACAATAGTGCTTGTGTTTTTATAATAAGTCTGTTTATTCTTTTATATTTTTACTCCTATTTCTCCTATTAAAGTAAGTATTCTACATAATGTTCCAATGGGATGCTACTACATCCCTGGATTTTGAAATGGTTTCCTTATTGTTTTTAATATTATGCATGTTATGCCACCCTGCTTTATTATTATTATTGTTATTATTATTGTTATTATTAGCTGATTCAGTGGTATTATGGTTTGGCATTGCTAGTCCTCCTCCATGACTAGCAATGTCACTTAAAAGGTAGGGTAGGCAATAGCAAGCTAGCTTTGAAGGCATAAGATCCCACCCTCCCTTCAGAGCGTCTCCAAATTCAGAGCGTCTTCACGCCTCCTCCAAAACATGCACATGAACGCGCGCACAGCCAGAGCAAAGCAAAAGTCTGCAAAGCGTCACAAGAAGACAAAAGGTGTTAAATTACCTCATGTCTCAAAGCACATAACATTACAATAATAATGAATGGAAACAACTTAGCGCTCTGACTTGTACCACATGACTGCTGAAGATTCATTTCGGCATTGATAGTGTTGCAAACGCATAATTCCGTGTCCGAGGACCTGAACAGCTCCGGGTAGAACGTTACGGGCTGCCGTCTCTTAATTATGGTTATTATGACAATGCATGGAGAAAGTATAAGTTTGTTGTTTTGGTTCAGGGGGAACTTTAAAAGGTGGCTGCTGTTTGTGGAGCTCAGTGACTGTGTCTACAACTTTGCTTAGCCTCATGAAACGTGCTAATGATGTGTGGTATCGGCATGAGCAGGGTGTATGGAGGTATGAAAAAATACATAGGTTGACAGGCAAGTAGGACATCCTATTCAGACTGATTGCAATGATTGGATGAAAACATTTTTTGGTCCTAAGGCTGGCGAGACACTGGCTGCGTGCCGTAAGTGTGGCGTTCCTGTTGCGTGTCAGCCGCGTCGTGTTTTCTATGTCTTTGCACACCAGAAACGTGTCTGACGTGGTGCTGCTGCTGCTAGGTGACATACAGGGAAGGCCTATACTTCATGTTAAACATAAATGTATAGCCTACTGATACAGCAAAGACAACGTCGCCAGTATTGACGTCAAAATAGGCTACGGAATATTCGTTCTGTATTGATGGGTGCAATATTTCAAAATCGATAATTATTGTTTTTTTAATTTTTTTATTACAATTAGGCCTGTATCTGCATTTGTCAACCCAGAGACTTTCAAACATCAAAATGTCATTTATTAATATGTATTCGTGTCAAAATGACACAAATGGCTTTTCCTATTCTATTTTGCCTGGAAACGCTTCCAACACGCTTGCGTGTCATGTGAAAAATAGGCGTTGGTTCTATTTCTAGCATGCACGCATTTTCGGCGTGGCTCGGGTCACGCCTTAGACACACGTCATGCAGGCAGTGTGCAAGCTCTAACCTGTTAACATGGGAGCCAAAGTAAAAACTGACATGCCACGCAACTGAAACGCTCATGCCATGCAGCCAGTGTGTAGCCAGCCTAAGACTTCCACAGAAGATATATGTAAACTTTTTAAATATTTAGACCACTTCTATTATTGATTGCTATCAGGATGTGAAGAGAGTTTTAACCAGGATAACAAAGTGTTTATGAAAAACGTTGCCTAGCATACCTTTTAAGTGTTACCTCTGTCGGTACTTAAGAATGTGGCTTAAACTTTGCTGTAAAGTACTACTAGCTGCTTTTTGTAAAGCTCTGATGTACTAATTTTACAAATTGACTTTTCAGTCACAGCTTATTTGATTCTTAACGACATTCCTGAAAAGTTCTGTATATAAACCTCAGATCATTTGGTTTCCCAAATTGTGGCTTAATGTCAAACAGCTTTACTGCCATGATCAAATCACACACAACTTTGAAATGACACACAAATGTTCTTTGTGTCAGCTGGTGCCTCCTTAGTTGCACCCTGGCAAAGCTTTCACAGCTTACAGCTGGCCCGCTTGTCATTTGGCTTGTTTTGATAAGATTAAGTTGTCTCCGAGGACGCTGAAGAAGTGCTTTCACATATTGACATTCCTCTCTATTAGCTTCCTTTAATTAAAGACATTTCATGGAGGACACAGTAATAATATTGAGACCTAGCAGATTTTGGCAGCAGCTGATGCTCTTCATCTGTCCTCTGGTAGTGCTGGCGTTTGCTTCTGGATCTGAGATGGGCGCTCTTACCTTCCTGGGGCTGGTGGGCATCATCGACCCTCCCAGAGCTGGAGTGAAAGAGGCTGTGTCGACACTCATCAGCTCTGGAGTGGCGGTAAAGATGGTCACAGGGGATTCTCAAGAGACTGCAGTGTCGATTGGTATGACATTCAACCATGTTACCATTCCTTTTCCTTCTCAGCTGTGTGTGTGTGTGTGTGTGTGTGTGTGTATATATATGTATACACACACACACGTTTGCATAGGTGTATATAAATATAAAAAAAATCATGAATATTCAATATAACACCCTTCTCGCATACATTTATCCTATTGCCTTTCTCCACAACAGCAAGTCGACTGGGCCTCTATACCAAAGGTTCTCAATCTCTGTCTGGAGATGAAGTTGACCAGATGGACATCCAGCATCTCTCTCAGATAGTGTCCAGGGTATGAACATGCCTTTATACACTCTAAGCTTCTTCTCAGCACTATGATCCAAAAGACCTACAGCTGAGTTTTGGACAGGTTTCAAATCCACAAGCGTTGAACAGTCTAAAACATTGTACATTAGCTGAGCAGTTACAAGAATAATGGCCAGTTAACATAATGGCCTTTTCCATTCCACTAAGCTACTTTTCCATTGTTTTTCAATGTAAACACGTGCTAGACAGATGTCTTTAACCTTTGTGCTCATGTCTTGCGTCTTTTGCAGCATGTGGCACTCAAGTTAAACATTTTTAAAAGCTTTAACACTTTTTTCCGATCCACTGACATACTGTCTCGCGTTATTAACAGCAAAAATGGGTTCTGTGTGAACCTGCCCCTAAGATGTGCCATGAAATGAATTTAAATCCTGTCTCCACAGATAGCGGTATTCTACAGAGCCAGCCCTAGACACAAGTTAAAGATAGTTAAGGTAAGTGCACCAAACAGATTGTTTGTAATTGTACTCCACATATGGCCATATGTTTTTTAGCATGTTCTTTCTGGCTTCAGTCCTTGCAGAACATTGGTGCAGTTGTCGCTATGACGGGAGACGGTGTTAATGACGCGGTGGCACTGAAGGCAGCAGACATCGGTGTGGCGATGGGTCAGACCGGCACTGATGTCTGCAAAGAGGCAGCAGATATGATCCTGGTAGATGACGACTTTCAAACTATCTTGTGAGCATACGGTTTCTTTTTTCTTTTCTTGTTTTGCCGCTATCAGACTTTTGCAGACTGTTGATGTGATATCTGATACGTTTACACATGTCCTCAAGCCTTTGTTTCTCACTCTAGGTCTGCTATTGAAGAAGGGAAAGGGATTTACAACAACATTAAGAACTTTGTGCGCTTTCAGCTCAGCACGTGAGTTGGCATACTCTCGTATCAGAAATTAAAATATTTTTTTTGTTGTTGAATGTGGTGTATGAGAAGTGTGCTATTTTAGTTGCTCTGAAGATTGTCTAAATATTGAAAAGGATTTTTTTGGGGACCTAGTGTCCTCATTTTTGTATTGTTGTGTTGTTGTTGTTTTTGTTTGTTAGCATTCAGAATTAAAACAACCCTAAAGATCTAATGTGATTTTGAAATGTGTTATGGTGCTCCCTTATCACAAAAGTTTTAATAAGTCTCTTCTACTCACCAAGGCTGCGTTTATTTGATAAAAATAAATATATTATATAAATTTTTATTTTTATTATCGGTTTTCTTTTGTGATATATTCCTGTCATGGAAGAGCTGAATTTTCAGCTGCCAGATTACCCCAGTCTTCAGTGTCATATGATCCTTCAGAAATCATTCTAATATGCTGATTTGGTGCTCAAGAAACATTTCTTATTATTAATAATGTTGAAAACACTTGTGCTGCTTATAAAGTTACAGAAATAGAAAGTTTAAAAGAACAGAATTGATTTGAAATGGAAATATTTTGTATATATATTTTTATATTATATTTTCATGTGTGATTTTTATATAAAGATTAAGCACACACACACACACACATACACATACATACATACATGCATACTATATTTATATATACTGTATTTAAAACATTGAAAAATGGCAAAATAATCTTTGTGCTCATCCTCTTTAGGAGCATTGCTGCCCTTACCCTCATCTCCCTGGCAACACTTATGAACTTCCCCAACCCTCTGAATGCCATGCAAATCCTCTGGATCAACATCATCATGGATGGGCCGCCAGCCCAGAGGTAATAAATTGATTACAAACAGATTAATCATCGCCATCGGTCAGGACAACAATTTTTAGTGCAAGAACATCATGACATTGCTTAAGTCAGAATAATAATGAACTAATTCTACTTCTAGTTTGGGAGTGGAGCCTGTTGATCGGGATGTGATAAGGAAACCCCCGCGGAATGTCCGAGACAGCATCATTACTCGGAGTCTGATTGTGAAAATTCTAGTGTCGTCATTCATCATCGTTTGCGGCACTCTGTTTGTGTTCTGGAGAGAGGTAGACTATATTAATTTGATGAAGGCCTTGCTGAACATCATTTGTGTTCTGCTTTGTTTTTCATTTGTGTTCCATTTCTATTCAAAACAGGGCATTTGGTAAATGACTAAATGATTTGTTAACACTATATTACCTTTGTGGTGTGTTTTTGCTTTTCTACCTGAGAATAAATATGGAGCCTTGGAACACGAGTGCCATTATTTTTCCTAGCCACTAATTGGTTAGAAACACTTTAAACAAGAGCTGTGAAATGATTAAGTGTTGTTTTTCTCTGGGCACAGTAGCATCAAAACTGTTGGAAAATGTAGTATGTAATAAGTACATTAAATCTGATGAAATAATTGTCTTCTGAAAGCTACAGGAACGATGTTAAAAGCTTTTCAAGGAACCACAAAGCATTTTTTCCCCCACCACTTCCCTTCAGTCTAATAAATAGTTTGTTTGTTGTTGTTTTTTTCCCAGCTGCGGGACAACGAGATCACCCCACGGGACACCACCATGACGTTTACCTGTTTTGTGTTCTTCGATATGTTCAACGCTCTCAGTTCCCGATCACAAGTATAAGCAACATCAAAAATAAACAAAATGCACAAGCATATTTCTGGTTTACTTTCTCATGGAATGTATTAAGAATGAGGGGTGAGCAGAATCTTAAACACTGCCACCTGCTGTAGGGATTGAGTCATGTTGTTTAAAAAGTTGAACAAAAGTTTAAAGTTTAAAAAGTCTTTGAGGTCTGGATTTTATGCCAGTGAATCATCAGAGGTCTCTCTTCACTGTTTTTGTCCTCCTGCAGACACGGATGGTGCACGAGATGGGTTTATGCAGTAACAGGATGTTCTGCTATGCTGTCCTGGGCTCCATCATGGGCCAACTTCTGGTCATATACTTCCTCCACTACAGAAGGTCTTTCAAACAGAGAGCCTCAGCATTTTAGGTATGCAAACAAAAAAATACAGGAAACCACAGTTTTCATATCACACAGAGTGAGTCAAAAAAATATGTAAAATGCAAAATAAATAGTTTTTATTCTCTATTAAGTAAATACATGACGTTGATCATGCAAACTCCTTGTGTTTTTTCCTTTCGTTGAATTTCCAAATGCTCAAATCATCCTAGAGCTTTTTGTTCTTTTAGTATTATTTATATTCTTTTATAGTATTTATTAGTATTTTGAATAAACTGAAAATATAAAAATAAAAGTTTTCGTTGTAATTTTTCTTTATTTTTCTAATTTCTATTTATTTTTATTTCAGTTTAAAAATTTGTAGTGCTTCAGTTTAAACTTAATTTATTAGCCAGGGCAACAAATATAATTAAAAGTTTTTAAAATCTAATAGTTATATTTTATTTTATTTTTGAATGCTGCTATCATTAAAGCAAATAATTTAATACCAAGAGCCAGATTTACTAAACGGCAAATTAGCATGAGGGTGCTATTCCAAAAATGTGCCGATGGAAGTAGAAAGGTCAGTGTGTCTGATCTACTGATGACACAAATGAAAGCTCACAGACGCAGCTGGGTCATTTCCATAATGACTAATGCAATCTACCAAGAGCAGCGCAAATTAGCGTCTGGTTTAAGACATGCTTTTTTTAGTAGTAAATAATGCTGCAAATACCAGTAAATTGACGAGAGCAAACCTTAGTAAATCACCTTGCATGATTCATGGAAATACTTTCCTTCCATAAATTTGGGTCTGAATGGGAAACTCCTACAAATGCATATGCAATGAGGTGTCTTTAGTAAATCCTAACGGAAGTTTAATGCCAAAAGAGTGTTAGTAAATCTGAGTGTTAATAAATCTGGTCCCAAATATTAATTCTGAAATTGTTCATTTTCATATTTTACATCTGCTAATAAAATAATCAAATTCTTAATTCTAAGAAAAATAATTTATTGGCATGCCATGTACTTAATTTGAACAAAACATTGTTTTTGTGTCTATTTCAATGTTTGAGCACCTGCACTTATTGTGTTTAGGATGTGTGTGCCTTAAGTAACTTCACTGATATATGCACCATCCTTTCCATGCAGATCTCCTGTTCCTGCTGGGCCTCACATCCTCTGTCTGTGTGGTATCAGAAGTTATAAAGAAATTAGAGCGACTCAGAGGTGGAGAAAAAATGGCAGACACTGAGGATTTCCATGACGTATGACACACATTGTGTCTTGTGCAGGAGATGGTGGGTGGGGCTAGGGCTGGGGCGTGTGGTTGAGAATGCTGCTTGGGCCAGTCTCATACCGTACAAAACAATCCAGAGTGATCATTCGTGTCCAACCTGTATGTACAGTTCCTTTTTGAGCTGATTATGGAGCAATGAACTGGTCCTGGCTGAATTGTCGCCTCTGACGCGTGCCCTTGCCCATGGAGATGCTTTGGTGTGCTGCTTTATGACTGTACTACTTCCCATAGCATCTGGGCGAACTTTATTTATGAGATACTGTATCTGTCCATACAGTGGCTGTCTTGATTTCATGATTTAAGGGATGTATTATGCTTTTTTTTTATATTATTATTATTATTATTATTATTACATTTAATTATTATTAGATTGTGTTTGAATTCTTCTTTTGTTTAAACATTTCTGGTTAGAGGTTTGTGGAACAATATGGATAATGCCTTTCTGCATTCCAGATTTCCAAATTTATTTTGCGTTGGAAAATACTGTAAGCTTTTGTCCTCTTAAATCATGAGCGTTCCAGTGTTTGGTGGAACTGACCACTTAAAATCTCATGTTTTGGATCACAATGAGACTTAATGCATACGTGATGTGCTAAATCATCACGTCATTTACTTTTCACATTTTACATTTTTCATTTTATAACTCTGTGCAACAGGCCCTGTTTTGAGTCTGTTGAAGATGGCATTACGAGATTACAGGGTCCCAACTTTTGATGACCTTCAAGGTACATGCACTATTAGTTCTATGCCCTTATATTAGACTGATGGTTAATACAACTGGCTTGTACAATTACTTATCAGTTCCTCTGTATTTGCATAATTTCAGTACTATATTATTACTTTCCTTATGTTAATACACTGTATCAGGCCATCTGAAATTTGCCTTGCACCGTGCTTTGGCTCTTATCTATAGTGTTATTTATTTTCTCGCCAGCTTGGTTAGGTGAATGCGTAGTATTTTAAGGTTTAATGCTATAGTTGGTTAAATGGATGCTTATGTTGGGTGTATAGAAATGTTTGACTAAAGTTCGACTGATACTAACCCCCCCCGAAAAACCTCAGTGCAGCCCACCAACATGGCCCACCAACATTGACTTACTCCCATCTGCCAACACTGTATCTTATTACTGTGGTACAGGTAAAGATGATACACATTCGAGTTTTTACAGTATGTGATCATATCTCTCCTCTGTATTGCAGATTTATGGCCACATTGTGCAATTTATTTTCTTCCCGTTCTGTTTTCTAGCATCATTCTTGCTTTGAAAACGAACAATGTAAAACACTGAAATGAAACAGTATAAACAAATTTAAATGAAGGGTGATAGGTAAAAAGCTTTTTCTTTCTTTTTTTTGAGATTGTATTTATTTTATTGTGCTTTGCACAGCTGAAACCAGTAATCTGTTGTGGTCATTTCAGAACACAATTGTACAATACAATTTTTACAAATTAAAAAAATCTGTATCTGAAGTTGATCACTGACTAATATGATTATTTAACTATACCTTTTGTAAAAGAATGAAATACACGCACTACATAAATGATTTCAAGTCCATTTTTATTTGTCACTTTTCACAATCGTTTCAAAGCAGCTTTACAGAAATTCATGATGTTAAGTGTACTTTAATGCCCAATTGTCCAAATTCTTTAAAATTTTAAACAGTGTACTTTAATGCCCAATTGTCCACATGTTGCAGTTTAGAGCTGGACAATAAGATAGTTTACATATGATATAGACAATCAAGCAGTTGAGATTTACTCTAACATCGTTTTATGTGAGTGTACTGGATGTACAGGGATATTGCTGAATATACTTGAGTAGTTAATGCATTGTGGTTGTGTAGAAATCTGTAAAGTTATTGACATAAGATTAAAATGGAAAAAATAATGCAATACTGGTAAATAGAATGAATTTGCAATATAACAATCATTATTGAACAACCCAAGACCTTCTTGATATCAATGTCCAGCAGCTAAATACAAATGCCTTATCAAGTAATTATAATTTAAATCAAGCAAAGTCATGCAGAAAATAACACAGAATCACGTCATGCACAATCCTATTTTTGCTATCCTGATATCATCCACACTATCATTTTAACATTCATTCTGGTCCAGTGCCTTGCGTAATTTCCATTGTGAATGCATTACTACAAACTAATGATTTTTGTTCGTTTTACAAGTCCTTAAGGTCTACTGAAGCATCTCCTCTCATATTTCTTGGAGGATTATCAGCATTTCGAGCTTTAGCCTTGTGTCTGGTACGGATGGTGTAGGAACACTCAGACATCATTTTCTGACCCTTGGCCTTACTCGTCTTAATGAGATCATCATCTTCATTGTCCTCGATATCCTCATCCATCAGATGTTCAAAGCAGCCTCTCAGATCATCTATAGGCTGATTCTGGTCTTTGTGGACACTCTGTGTTTTCCCAGCACCTCTGTGCTTGAGCCCAGTTTTCATTTTCTTCATGAAGTCTTCACCCACTAAGCTTACAACTGCATCCTTCAGCTGTTTGAAGAACTGCTCAGCGCTTGAGCCCTTCATCAGCAGAGATTCCAGAGTGATGCCTCTCTTGAGCTCTCCAACAACATGGTGCACCAGTGTTCCCCGGTACAAACTAAACACAACATACTTAATATTTATGTGCAACAACACTAGTGTTCTAATATGAAAATAATCATATACATATGTATTACAAGTATGTATTATAAATATTTTGGGTCTTGTCATCGCATAGGGCAGTGTAGAGATCAGACAGGAAAGCATGGGGTGGAGAGAGAATGGGATTGATAATCAGGAAACAGCTTTGTAACAATGGAGATCAGAAGTATAAATATAGAGGGTATGCACGGCAACGTCACTGTTGGCCAGAGTGCCTGCGGTTTCGGCAACTGAGTGGCAAAAAGACTGAGAGGCAGCATTGGTTTTCAGTGTGAATGCCCTTCCAGACTGAGGGAGACAGACTTGATAATAGTGTGCAAGTTTTTCACTCAAACCACTGCTGCTTTCTGCTTCTGCTGCTGTTTGCTTTTAGAGGTCTAGGATCTGTTTTCTTTATAATAATAGCATATTAATAGCCAAAAAAATGTGGGTATCTGTATTTGTTCTCGTCAAATTCAATTTCTGATGTGTTTTCGCTTTGGTGTGTAATGTAGCCAATCACAGACATGTTTGTTGGTTTCTTGAACGCAATGGCCAATCGCAGGTGTTGAAGTCAAAATCAAGTTTTTGTTTAAAGTTTAAACAGAATTTATATAACGGAACTTTGTGAGATGGCTTTCATTGAATGAGTGACAGCTTTTAGTGATTCTAAAGGGAGCGCTCTTTGCGCACTGGTGATATAAAAAATAATTAATAGGCATATAATATATTCAGAATTTGAATAAAACTTGTTTTCCATTCCTGACAAGAGGCCACATACAAACCCGATTCCAAAAGTTGGGACACTGTAGAAATTGTGAATAAAAAGGAATGCAATAATTTACAAATCTCATAAACTTATATTTTATTCACAATAGAATATAGATAACATATCAAATGTTGAAAGTGAGACATTTTGAAATGTCATGCCAAATATTGGCTCATTTTGGATTTCATGAAAGCTACACATTCTAAAAAGTTAGGACCGGTAGCAGTAAGAGGCCGGAAAAGTTAAATTGCAACTTATTAGGTCAATTGGCAACATGATTGGGTATAAAAAGAGCTTCTCAGAAGTCAACATGGCCTTGTCCCAACTTTTTTGAGATGTGTTGATGCCATGAAATTTAAAATCAACTTATTTTTCCCTTAAAATGATACATTTTCTCAGTTTAAACATTTGATATGTCATCTATGTTGTATTCTTGAAATTTGAAACTTCCACATCATTGCATTCTGTTTTATTTGTACAGTGTCCCAACTTTTTAGAATTGGGTTTGTACACACTTCTATCTATCTATCTATCTATCTATCTATCTATCTATCTATCTATCTATCTATCTATCTATCTATCTATCTATCTATCTATCTATCTATCTATCTATCTATCTATATCTATCTATCTATATATATATCTATATAATATATATATAATATAATATAATATAATATAATATATATAATATAATATAATATATATAGGTCCGTCCCGCATATACATGCAAGATTCACTCTCAAAAATTGTGATGTTATTATTTATGTATTGAAATTAGGTTTATATAAATGTCAGAAAAACACTATTCCTGGCTGCATGTCAATATCCATTGATCACTAGATCTTTGGTAAGTTTTAAGTTTAAGTCTTTAGTTTAAACTAACTGTTTGTTTTACTCGCATTTTCCCCTATTAACTCCAGTCATGCAGCAGCTCTGCCACTCAGTCCCGGCTGAGGGGGTGTGTTCTGGTGGGAAAGTGATGTCAATGCATACCCTCCATTTTTGAAAAAGGATGGTTTATGGGTAATAGAGGATGTTGTACCGTGCACACTCTGGTTCAGATAGCGGATCCGATAGTAAACGATTGAGATTGAGACTCCACTTCAGGCACGACTGCCACTGGCTGTATAGATGAGCTGCTTCATCGTCCAAATAGATCCTCCTTCGGCCAGTTTGTAGTTTAAGTTTCAACAGCATGTCTAAAAAAAACAAACATGTATTGACACTATTTTTTTCAAAAATGATATGCTTAACACACATTTCGGAAAAACCTCAGCAATGTTACGCCATTTTCCCCATGCCATTGAGGTAATCACATAGACAGTGAAAAAAATATGGACGTAGTATCTGTGACGTCAACCCATAGGTTTCTCAAAAGCTTTTTTGACACTTTAAGAGAGCCTTGGCAGCGTTACCGCGCGTCACTCCCGGATTACTGAAAATGGGCAAAGCTGCGGGACGTGGGTGGAGCTGAGGTGTCTGGTTGCTGACCATAGTCAATATAACTTAAATGGAGGAAAAAAAATTCACCCCAAAATTAGCTGTATAGACTGAAACCACTTTTTGTACCAGGCTGTAAAAAAACATTCTGCTGTAAAGTTGGGCATTTTAACATGGGGGAGATACAGATTTGACTCTCTTATGGAGCCTGTCTCTAGCAGCCAGT
>CM031958.1:34690871-34722352 GCA_018749465.1 Paracanthobrama guichenoti
AGTCATGATACTGAGACATGGGTCACATGGCCTTTTTCAGATCACTGACTAAAATCAGGACAGAAGTCATGCTGACTGTTCTTCTGATCGTGGCTATGTTTGGCCAAGGTAAGCAATGTGTCCATAGTTCTTTCTCAATAGATCCATTCTTCACATGTTGCTGTTTTATTCTATTGAAGCCTAAAAAAAGCATGTTCATTTGATATGTTCCTGATATTAATAACTCTTGATTTGACAGGCCAGTCATGGGACAGTTTTGGGAAAGAGTTCATCACAGCATTCCCAGAGAACATAGCCTTCTACTATCCAGTAAATCCAGTGAATGCTCTCAATATCACAGCTCTCTATAACGACACTGTGGTGAAAGTCTCCATCTTAAACGAATGGTCATACAAGAATACGCTGCCAGCAGGAAAGCCTGTAACTGTGACCCTGCCACTAAGCATTGAGGAATACCATTTTGGTCAAACTCTTCGGACCGTCAAAATTAACAGCACGGATAACATCATTGTGCAGTCGGTCAGTCAGCGAGAGATAGTGTGCAAACTAATGTCGTTCAGCCATGGAAAAATCTTGGCACGTTTTATTCCATCCCCTCGCTGAATTACAGCAAGATGATTAATACTTTGTATCAGTCAGAAAGAAATAGCACCAAGAGATACAGCTCCTTCAGACTGGTTATTATCAATGGAGTAAATATGAGTAATTATGTCTCAATTGTAAAAATGGATGGAATCATTTCAAACATTCTTGATCCTAAAGACGCTGTTCTTCAGCTCAAAACCGACGGGACAGAAATTTCAGTTCGATCTGATTATAAAGTAGCTGTGATGCTGACCCATCCATGTGTAGAGATGGCAGAATGCCGATGCAACATGGTGGTGAACCAACTTTATCCCGGCACTCAGTTGGATAGCAAATTCGTTGTGCCCTCAATACTGAACACAAGCAACGTTTGGCTACATCTGACGTCCTCAACGAATATCATTGCCAGTGGTGGGGATCTAGAATCGGGTACTTTGGAAGCCTATTCCTCAAAACTCCTGTCTCTCCCATCTTTGCAGTCAAGATCTCAGTTCATCAAAACATCTGATCCTGCTTCCCTCAGGCTTGTCGGCCCAGGCTTTATCATTGAACCGATCCCACAGTCCATGTTCTCTGCGTGCTACCTAGTAGTTCCTGTCAGCTCGACAGATGCCAAGGCCTTAGTAATAGCAGAAACGGAATACAAGGATAGTGTGTATATAGATGGTGATTTGCTTTCATCCTCCGAATGGAGAGCCATCGGCAATTCAGAGTACTCATCGGTATTAGTGCCTCTTGACGACACGCACGTCATTTGGCATCCGTCCACAAAGATTGCCGTGTATGTGTTTGAAACAGGCACAAATTTGTATGGAGGCCCAGCTATATCTTTAAGCGCAAAACCAGGTAAGAAACACATTTATTGTTCTTTTTTCTAACATCAACGCAAAGTATGAAATGCTTTAAAGTTTAAAGAGAGAATTCATCCAAAAATTAAAATTGTCATTATTTACTTTCCCTCATGTCGAAAAGTTCATATTTGTTGTTTTGGACCCCATTAACTTTCATTGTAAGGACAAAAGCATTTCTTCAAAATATATATTTTTGTTGTGCTCCACAGAAGAAAATTATGGAAGCTTGTATCCACCAAAGAATAAAACATTTTAAAAGATTATTGCGGTCTTTTTATCCCACAATTACAAACTCGCAATTGCGAGAAATAAAGCCAGAATTGCAAGATATAAACTCACAATTCTGAGAAAATTCTCAGCCTTTTTCCCCTCAGAATTGGACTTTATAACTTGCAATTGCGAGTTTCTTTTTTTCACTATTCTGAGAAATAGTCAGATTCCAAGATATAAACTCATAATTCTGACTTTTTATATCGCGCCTTTTTTTATTCTGTGGAGGAAACAAGCTTCAATAGAAAATCATTTAGGTTCGGAATGAAATGAAGGTGAGTAAATAACAGAATTTTCATTTTTAGATGAACTGTCCCTTTAAGTAGGTTGAAATGGGGCTACTATTTCTACAGTTCGATTTTATATTTATTTTATAAGACATGTAACTTATTTTTTTTCCCTCTGTTAATGCACAGGAAACAAAAAGATACAGTTAATTGTACGTTGACCCAATAGCAAGGCACAATGAAAACCTCCCATTATTAATACCAATAAAAATTGAAACAATTCATGAAACAACAAATATGTATACGGTAACATACAAAGTATTGAACCATTGTTTTTGTAATTAACAGAAATTGTAATTAATCAACTACATAAAATATAAAACACAATGTGACTATCCCACTTAAGAGCAAAGTTGAAGCTTTTGGGTCAAATCTGCCATAGTTAACACTTTCCTAAATGCATACTAGTGTGGTTTTGCTCACTCAGGAATTGTAGGAAAAATTTGATGTTGTTTAAATCTGGTGAGGTGAAATCACAGAAATGATACTAATTTTTGAACAAAGTATTTGAAACCAACTTACAAAACCACTAAGTAAAGAAAACACGGATTTTTGTCTTTAAACCTTTTAGTTACTGAGTGTGACAACTAGCTTATGCACTGCTTGTGTGCTTTCATACATGAGTGTTGTGTTTGTGTGCATTTAGACCCTTTTGGCTGTGCATTGATCCCTTCTAAACTCGAAATCATCTCTACACCTCAAACCTGGCCTGAATCCCATCAAAACTGTATCAACATAAGTGACGAGCTATTCAGTCCGAGCAATAAAGAGGCTCAAATGGAGATGGACATGATTCTGAATAGTGAAGGCTTAAATGAGAGGCTCTGGATCGGACTGCGCCGTGATCTGCTCACATTAGAGTGGTATCGGCAGAAGGGTAAGGAAGTACACAATTTGACATACATGGAGTGGGGAGCCGGGAGCCACGTGTTGCTGCAGAGGGCATGTGCGCCGGTGTTCCCAAATTCAAGAATGGATTTCCAATGGGGAAGTGTGCCCTGCTGTGCTCAGTTGAAGTCTATCTGCTACTCGCGTGCTCATTACTTTCCTCTGTATTTCCCCATCTCAAAAGAGATCTCAAATGAGAAAGCTAGTAGTTCTAATAGCGATGCTAAAAATAAAGAAAATGTACAGTAAAAACTGTCCAGATCTTTATAAGGGGAAAAAACTGAGACATCTGAGGATAAGATTTTTGTTTCTTTATATTTTACCATTCATGGCTGATGAACTTTCAAAACAGCTCTGGTGTATGCTAGTAAATATAACAGATTAAAGATGTTAGATGACATAGTTGCAAGAAAGAGTATGTGAACCGCTTATGAATCTGTGAAAATGTGAACAATTCAAAAAAAAAAAAAAAAACGTTTTAGATTTGAAGATGAAGGTATGTTGTACTTAATCGGTCTTCTGGGAAACATGCAAGTATCTTCTGTTTCTTCCGAAGGGCAGTACTACATGACTTTTTTTTTTTTTTTTTTAAACAAAATAAGAAAAATGTACACGTCTTCACCCTGTTCAAAAGTTTTCACCCCTGGCTCTTAATGTGCCGTGTTTCCTTCTGGAGCCTCGTGAATGTTTGAGTCCTCAACTGTCCACTGTATGATTTTGAGGTCCATCATTTCACACGGTCACACTTCAAATATGCAAAAGATGCTGGAAAACTGAAGAATGTGCAGGACCTGGAGGATTTTTCTGAAGAACATTGGTCAGTTTAGCTGCTCAGGACAAACAAGAGACTCAAGAACAACCATCACAAAACAGCCGTGGATCATCCAGGGAACAACACAGTATTAAGAATCAATGGTTCATTAACTTTTGAATGGGGTCATTTTAATAAATTCAGCTAATTTTTTTTTTTTTTTTTTTTTTTTTTTTCTTGTGGACTTATCCAGGACAGTACTAAAAAAAAAAGCATGTATTTTGTATGATCTCTTATTTTGTTAAAATTATTTACAGACATGAACTCACAAATACCTCCAGGACGTTCGCATTTTCTTTATAACCAAGAATATTGTATGTATCCTAGATCTTATTCATAATGTTCACACTTATAGGAGATGGATTTATAATTATCAGCACTTTGTATTTCCAATTTAAAGATGTATACTTTTAAGAAAAGACATTCATAAACCGGTTTCAAGGTACAAACTTGGCATAAAACATTTGTGATAATCTTTTCTTCCCTATTGTTATGTATATCTGAGTGAAATGGTTTGACTTAATTTTTTTTCCGTCGGGAATTGATTGGATGGTTGTGGTTTGCTATTGGCTGAGCTCATGTGAGTGACAGGTTGTCCCCGCCCTCGTGCCAGTAAACCTCATCAGAGAAAAGATGTTGCTGCAAGATGGAGGGGAAGTTATTTTGATTTGCTGAGGGTACATGAATTTGATGTGTGCACGGATAAGTCATTTGTTATAAATACTGCAATATTCCATATAAAAACAAGAATTGTACATTTTGATTTCATGGTGACAGCATCATAATGTTTATATAAATGTGTATGTCATATTTATATTCATGTTGAGGAAGTAGTGGTAGTATTCAAATAAACAAGCATCAAACCAATAGTGCATGCATCATTTAGCCTTGAATGGCAGTGAGTGACTGTGTGATGAGTGTGCTGTAAAATATACAGCATGTGCTATATGACAAATAGCCTTATGTCAACAGATCATTATGCAAACTTATATGGAGACACTAAATGTGTTTTGAATGCAAAATATGCCTGTGTTGCTGGAAAAACACACAAATGAAGATTATTTTGCTCAGAGAGTGGAAGACCTGTGGCCTTGAAGCATCAGGTAAGTCTTCTTGATAATGCATGACATGACAGATTGTTTGATATTAATACTGTACTAAATGGGCATGCTTATGAACTTTCTGTCTGTATTGCAATCATACATTTAAGAACTGTTTGAATCAATATGTTTTAATGGGTTATGTTTATAACTTTAATCCAATTATAGCACTCAAAGTTTTTCATAATGTAACATTTCCATTACAGGGTTTTATTCAGTACAAATTCAAGTCAAATATATGATTTAATATGACAGGTTCAACCTGAATTTTAAGGTCAGATGAGGTAGAAATACGTCCTTAAAGTAACAATCAGCTGCACAGCTTCCCTTTCTGCAGTGCTAGTCTTTCTATTCGAATCACATAATGTATTTTATTTTACATTTCACATATCAATTAACTCTCATCACTATTATTCCTCTTCATTGTCAGATTTGTTCCATCTAGGCCGATATAATACCAGTAGCCGCTCAAATCAACCGAGAACCACGACGTGACAGCGATGCTGTTTCCTCTTCTCTTCATGTCACTGGTTTGCCAGGGTAAATCATCTCTTACATTTTCACACATTTATGTTCAAAGTTGATCTTTCACAGGAATCACAAATGCTATAAAATTCACTGGTTTTATCATTGGTCTTGATTACAGTAATTGTACTGTATTTTTACTGCAATATACAGCATGCAAAGGATAGTACACTCTTAAAAATAAAGGTTTGCAGAAGGGGATGCCGTAGAAAAAACACTCTAGAATAATGGTCCGTCATTAATAGATAACTATGCCGGAAGTAATGCAGGACAAATGAGTAGTACTACATTAACACTTCAGCTACTGCTATTAACTAATAGGAAGCAACTTAAGAACTATTAACTATGACAAGTGATAAAGAATGACTAATTAATTACTAATCACAATATTAACATGTCTGAGATGTGAGCAGTGGTCTTTCTTTTTACTTTCAACATGATCATAAAATGCATCAGTAATTACTCGAGTGTTACCTAGTCACTCCTCAAGAACTACTAGTGATCTGGACCAGTGTTACAGCGAATGGACTGAGGACTTTGTAATTTGTATTTATAATTTGTCATAGTTATTAATGATGCCAATCTCATTCAGTAATTATTGATTACCTAATAAGGAATCTCAGTCCTAAATTTGATATTACATACTGATTAGTTACTATATTGTTTCCATATTAGTTAATAGTAGTAGCTGAAGTGTACTCATTTGTCCTGCCTAGTTATGACGGATCATTATTCTAAAGTGTTACCAAAAGTTATTTGGGGAAGCTATGGCATCGCTACATAACCCCCCCCCTTCTGCAACCTTTATTCTTAAGTATATTGCAGTAAAAATACAATACAATTGGTGTAATCAAGACCAACAATACAAGACCTGCATGGTTACCTGATAATGACGGACCATAATTCTAAAGTGTTACCGATCTTTTCAGTCAACAGTTCTTAAAAGAACCATTTTTATCTTAGTGTGAATAACATTTTAATTATCTAAAGAATCTTTTGTGCAGTGGAAAAGGCTCTATGGATGTCTATGGATCCATCAATGCCAATATAGGACCTTTATTTTTAAGAGTGTGTAATTAAAAATGCCATTAATAAGATAGCCAGGTCAGGAGTTTATTTTGCTATTAAACCATCTGACTGTACATTCATAAATACAGCTGCTTAACAAATAAGGAAAAGAAATGGCCATGAAATATTGATTTGAGTTGAAATAATTTTATTATGTGAGAAGTAAAAGAGTGCAGAGTGATGAAACGAATATGAAACTCAAAAATTGTATGAAATCGTATAGGCTGAATTGTGGAATGTTATATTACACTCTAAAAATGCTGGGTTAAAAACAACCCAAGTTGTTGAAAATGGACTAACCCAGTGATTGGGTTGTTTTACAAACATTTAACCCAATCGCTGGGTTAGTCCATTTTCAACCCAACTTGGGTTGTTTTTAAACCAGCATTTTTTAGAGTGTAGTATATCTATAGTCTGTACAAAAACGATGACCTCTAATCTGACGGTTTGACAGGCCTGTCGATGGAGAGCTATGGAAAAGACTTCATCACGGCATTCCCGGAGAACATTGCCTACTACCATCCACGAGAGTCTAACACGCTTCAAATTAATGCTTTCTACAATGGCACCGACGTCACAATCACCACTAAAGACACAAGCGTATATAGAGGAACGCTACAATCTGGGCAGACTGAAGTTGTAAATGTTCCCAAGTACATCGAGCAATATCAGTTCACGCGCTCCTTTTATTCTGTCAGAGTCACTAGCAACAATTTGATCACGGTGCTTTGGATCAGTCAGCGAGGGGACAGCGTGCAGTCGAATTACGTTCAACCTGTAAAGAATCTTGAAATCTATATTCAGTCCCCTTTCTGAATTACACTAAGATGATGGCGTCCTTGTATGGTAGGGCAGAACTGTTAGCATTGGACAACTGGAGATGCATCATTATCAATGCTGAGAACATCATGAACAGCATCATCATCCAAACCGTTAGCACGAATGAAACTGCCTTTAACTTTAAGCTCAACCCTTACGAACTTTTCCAGTTCCAAACCAATGGTTCAGAGATTAAAGTGTACTCTAGTAACATAGTGGCTGTGCTGTTGACCCATCCGTGTGCAAAAACTACCAGGTGTGATTGTAACATGGTGGTGAACCATGTTCTCCCCCAAAATCTGTGGGGTCAGAATTTTGTTGTGCCTTCGGTGAAGAACCTGAACTCAACTTGGCTGCAAGTGACATCCACAACAGAGGTCTTGCTTAAAGGTCAGAATATAGAAATTCTAGTCTCAAATTCTTCAAATCTAAATCCCTTCCCGTACCTCAGAAATAGTTCTCAGTTCATCACTGCACAAAATAATGTGTCCATCAGGCTAATCAGTCCAGGCCTTATCTTAGAACTCATACCAGAAGCCATGTTCGCTGCCTGTTACCTGCTGCAGATGAACTCGACAGAAGGCGAGGCCTTTATCATCGCTCAAACAGACAGTCGGGGTAAAGTGTATATAGACTCTGACTTGCTTCCATCTTCTGACTGGAGATCCATTGACAGTTCAATCTACTCCTCAATATCAGTGTCGCTTAGTGGCACGCATGTCATCTGGCATCCAGCCTCCAGGATTGGTGTGTACATGTTTGAGAGGATGGAGAGTGGAATTCCTTACGGAGGCCCAGCTGTAATTTTAAATGATGATCCAGGTAAAATGATACCTTTTTTTTTTTTTTTTTTTTTTTTATCCAAGAGTGAACGTGATCATGACTTTCATTAAAGCCAACATGAAATGTTGTTTACAACCTTTTTACTTCTGAAATGTTACATAATGCCGCATAATGTTACATAATGGGCTTGTAAAATATTACAAGCGCCAAACTTACACGGTTTTGGGGCTTGTAATATTTTTTATTTTGAAATAAATTAATACTTTTATTCAGCAAGGATACATTAAATTGATCAAAATTTACAGTGAACGTGTTAAAATGTGTTTAAAATAAATGTTGTTCTTTTGAACTTTCTACTCGATTAAGAATCCTGAAAACAAAATGTATCACGGTTTAGTAAAGTCAAGTCACCTTTATTCATATTGCGCTTTTTACAATACAGGTTGTTTCAAAGCAGCTTTACAGTGATGATAGGAAAATAATGTACACACAAATAGTAAGCAGCACAACTGTTTTCAACATTGATAATGATCAAGCAGCAAATCAGCATATTAGAATGATTTCTGAAGGATCATGTGACACTGTGAAGACAGGAGTAATGATGCTGAAAATTCAGCTTTGCCACCACAAGTAAATTATATTTTATGACATATTTAAATAGAAGACCATTATTTAACGCAATAATATTTTACAATATTACTATATTGTACTACATTACAATAGAGCATAAGAAAGTGCTTTTAAAAAACTATTTTAAAAATTGACTGATATTTTTAGAGCTTGACAGTAAAAATCAGTGTCTACTTTCATTGTATAGAAAAGACTAGCTCGGATAATCTTCAAACAAACAAAATGTGTTCCTATTGTTTCCTTATGTTAATGCATCGCATATTTTCATGTACAATTACATGCACAGATGGATAAAGCAACATAAGACTAATATTGAGATTTAAAGTAATTGACCAATATATCACCCTACTTGAAGTAAATCAAAATTCACAGTGCATAGCCTACTGAAAATGTCACTGTATGTTTGTATGCTCATAGATCGGGATGGCTGTGTGGCAGATCCTGCGCTATTTAAGACCACTATTGATGTCATGACGTGGCCCGAGTCCCATGATTACTGCTCAAATGCAACTTTCCAGATGAGCACACCAACCAGCTTAAGGGCCCAAAATGAGATGATCAACTTTCTGAAAAAAGACGGCGGTCCCAGGCACTTCTGGATCGGGCTGCGGCGCAGTCTGTTCACATTAGAGTGGTACTGGAAGAACAGCAATGACAGCGACTACAACGTGACCTACGCGAAATGGGACGTTGGGCATCCAGTGATACCTCAGAAAGCTTTGTGCGCTTCTGTGTCGCAGGACGGCAACAAGGAGTTCTCCTGGAAAAGTGTGTCCTGTTGCTCTAAGAAAAGGCCCCTCTGCTACAAAAAGGCCTATAACTTCAATGATTTGACCTTTAATGCACTATAATCATTTTTACATCAATTAAAAGGCCTTTCCTTTTTATCCATATTTTTTCCTTTTATTTTGAAGTCAATAACTGCAGTAATCGAGTTTAATGATGATACTGAATAAGACTAATCTAATTTCTTAATTATAGAAAACATATAAAAAAATTTTCTACATTTAAAATATGTGGATCTTTTGAAAACAAAATAAAATAATGTATTGTCCATGATAGTTAGTTAAATATTTTATGGCCTCACTTAATATTATTGCACACAAACTGTATAACCTCTCAAACTGGACAACTGTACAAACTGTTGTGATGTAGGGTGATCTAAAGTGAAGGCATCTAAAGTGAAATTAGTTAAGGTGAATACAAGTGTATCACAAGTTCACAATGCTCTTGAAAAGGGCCACACCTTCAAGCCTATTTGGCTGACTTATTTGATTCTGTTGGCTGACGTCTTTCAGCTCACCATCACCTCCATGCTGCGACGTCATTTAGGCAAATCTAGGGTTCTTAATCACATAGACAACTGTAAGAAGCTAACAGGCTGCATTTTATGGAATCATAAATGTGGTTTATAAAATTCAAAAGTGCACAGAGTTTTTTTATTGAAAAACAAACAAACATTCACTTTATTTGCTACAAGGAATTTGCTTGTCTAAATGTCACCATAATTTTAAACGAGCATAGACTATGCTATTTAATAATATATATATGGCTTAATTAGAACTCCTGACATATCTGAAAATATTGACTTTTTTTTTTGCCTCTAAAACATGATTTCATTTCATAATGTTCATGAAACATGCAGATGGTTGCTCTGACCATCAAATATCAAATGAAGTGTTTTTATCCACTTTTAACTTTAATATATGGTGTGTGCACCTTTGCAGCAATTACCAGCCTCACATCTCTCTGGCAGAGTGTCGATATATTTCCTCTGAGAACTAATGTCACTCTGAACACTAATGTCATCACATGCCTTCTGCAACTGAAGCCAAAGGCAAAGGTTTGTTTTCCAACTCGCCCCAAATGTGCTCGATGGGGTTGCGGTCTGGACCAGTCCATCATTTTCAATGTTCCAGCAGATTCCTTCTGTCACAGGTAGTTCCGGCAACAGTTTGAAGAATGTTCCGGGTCATTGTCCTCTTGGAAAATAAATCCAGGCCCAATAAGACGACTCCCAGATTCTAATAATTTTGGCCACCACTATATATCGTGATGGGTAACTCCTGTTAATTCAATCATTTTCAATAAATTATTTTTTAATTCATAATTTGTGTCTTCCCTTTTATTCTGTTCTAGCCCATATGACGTTTTTTTTTTTTATTGTCGTGTAGCTATAATCCAAGTTTACGATCTAATTTGTGTTTTATCTAATGTATATGTTCATAGATGTGAATTGTTAACATCCCATGAGTGAACTTGTGCCGTACTGTCTTGTTCTTATCAGTAATACCACATCTGGCTGTGTTTATGCAGCAACTGAAAACATGTTTAAATGCTTTTGAGCTAATCTGGTGGATGTACAGTATGGTATTTTAGACATTTATTATTTTGCATTGTGAAAGTCATTATGTGAAGTCAATGGTGTATGCAAATCTGAGAGTAAAGCAACCCTTTTGAAAGTCAAATGTGTTTGAACTAAAATAAGGGCAAATAGGTGATTCTAAGAGAGAAGAAGAGTGCTGGCCAAGACAACTGGTAAGAGTTTGTTCTGTAGTTGGGTTTAGGTCAGTAGAGCAGGCAACTTGTTTGGATAATTGTTGGAGTATTCACAGAACTACAACGTTTCTGCAAAGAAATACATATTTGTCTTGTATGAAATGCAGAGGAAATATTAAGACATAAAAAAAAGACAAGTTTTTGTCATCTCATCATCTTTTGCTAGTTTATCTTGGATGATTTTTTTTTTTTTTTTTTTGACATTCTATGGATTTTAGAACTTTTTGTCAACAGTTTAATTGATTCTGTGTTGCATGTAATCAAACACATTCTATTCATCTATACACATTCATGTGCATTCTACAAAAACATGTTCTCTGTTATTCTTCTTATAGTTTTTGTCTTTTCTTCCAGCAAGTTAAAGCCACAATCATGCTTTTTTCCTGCTGATCGCATCAATGTTTTGCCAAGGTAAGGGAAGAACTTTTACTATCTTCTATGATTTGGGTAAAAATTTTTACTAAACTGTAAAAAAAAAAAAAAAAAAAGAAAGTCTAACTTAAAGTTTCCTTAAAATGTCATTGAAAGTGAATTGAAATAAAAATGTGAGTTGATACATTGAAGGAGATTGCTTTAATGAATAGAAACTTATAAATGAATTTTCTGATGAATGAATTTCTCTGGCATTTTTGTTGTACTCTTCTATACTGCCTGAAATCGTTTGAGATCTACTGTTTTTGAAGTAATTTGGAATGCAGTATAGCTCATTTACAATGCACATTTTTATTTAAGGTCTTACAGTATTGAGCTATGGAAACAACTTCATCACTGCCTTTCCAGAGAACCTAGGTTTCTTCTATCCGTCGTATCACTTGATGTCTCTAAATGTCATGGCCCTTCATGACAACACTAAATTCACAGTCTTCTACAATAACATACAGAAAGACTTTCTAATCCTGAATACAGGGCAGACCATAAATGTGAAGCTTCCAGAATCTGCTGAAGTAAATCAGTTAGGCTCTTCAATCAAATCTGTCAGAATTACCAGTGACAAAAACATCACGGTGTCTTCTGTAAGTAATCGGGGAGCAAGCACCCAGATCAATGTTGTCCAGCCCACGCTAAATCTCGGTACAAACTATATGATCCCTCTGCTGGATTACCCAGAGTATCTTGCATCCTTCAACCTATCTGTGCTTGTCAGTACAACCATGAGATATAGTTCATTCAAGTTACTCATTATCAATGCGGTGAACAGCCAAAACAGCATCACTGTAGTCAAGCAAACATCAACAGGTGTTCAAGAAGAGACGTTCGATATCGATTCCTACCAGCTGGTCCAGCTTCAGACCAACGGTTCCGTGCTGAGGGTCAAATCTAGCAAAGAAGTAGCTGTGATATTAACCCACCCGTGTGTCGAGGCTGAAGGCTGTGGCTGTAACATGGTAATTAATCAGATTCTTCCCACAAAGTTTCAGGGTCAGAGCTTTATCGTACCTTCCATCTTCAACGTGGCCAAGACCCAGTTACTTTTGACTTCAGAAAACTCATCTTCGCTCTTTCGCAACGGTATCAAATTACAAGCTACTTCCTCAGCTCTTCTGCCGTTTTCAAACCTGAAGACGTCTGAAGTGGTGAAAGCTTCAGACAGAGTATCCCTCAGACTTGTCAGTCCGGGCTTCATTGTGGAATTGATCCCAAACACCATGTTTTTTGCTTGCTACATGCTGCAGTTTAGTGACAATAATGGCCAGGCTGTGGTGATAGCTGAAACAGACAGCAAAGATGATGTGCGCACACATACAGGTTTGCTTTCAGCATCTGGTTGGACTGCAATTATCGGCACAAACTACTCTTCCACTGTAGTAACTATACCAGACCGATTTGCCACAATCTGGCATCCGACCTCAAAGATTGCAGTTTATATGTTGCAATATATGTCTGCGAAAGTAGTTTTTGGAGGCCCAGCTATACCAATCAATGAAAAACCAGGTAAAAGATCTCTATCTATCTATCTATCTATCTATCTATCTATCTATCTATCTATCTATCTATCTATCTATCTATCTATCTATCTATCTATCTATCTATCTATCTATCTATCTATCTATCTATCTATCTATCTGTCTATCTGTCTATCTGTCTGTCTGTCTATCTGTCTGTCTGTCTGTCTGTCTGTCTGTCTGTCTGTCTGTCTGTCGTCTTTTTAACCTTTCAAACTTTTTATATTTAAAAACACGTTATATGATGTTAATTCTACTCAATTTGAACTGGGATGGCAGGTAACACTTTTGAACACTGTTCCGTCATTAATGAATAACTACACAGGAACAAATGAGTAACACACTAATATTAGTCACTACTATTAACTAGCAAGAAACTCTGATTTATAATTGCTAGTTTAGTTGAATATGGTAGCTCACTATTGAACTACTAGTACTACTATATGCTGGTTCATAATTAATGTGAAAAATGCATAATGTATAATTAATTCTAAAGTGAAGATCACGGTAACCTACTAATGTGCAAGTTATCTTTTAACTTTGCATGTGGGAAACGTGCATGTGTATCATATTGGATCTGTGCGTTACTGTAGTTCTTAAAGTGACAGCAGCCTAATATAAGAATCACTAGCCTACATTTTATTCACACATTGAAAAATGTGCAGTTTATTTAATTTTTTTAAATTTGATTATTCCATTTCTTACTTGAATGCTGCTTTTAGGTATACCTACTGTACCTGGAAAAATTAAAGCAGGTTATTTCATTTGCAGTTTTTTTCTATGCTGATGTTATCAAAAACATGATTCAAGGATTACAATTCAAAATAAATGTTATTTACAAAGGTGGATGTGTGATATAGTGCAAGAATATGGATGTAGTCTTGCAACAATTTATATTTTTTGTGCAAAAGATAAACAACTTTGAGTTAAGCTCATTGAACAGCATTTGTAGCAGTGCCATTTTACAAACAAATAAATAAAATAATAATCTTTACAAACAAATATTTTGGTTAGTGAGGCATATACAATGTAAGTCAAATTTTAAAGGCCATAGGGTCAGCCATCAAAACTGGACTAGATCCAAAAAGCAACAGTATGAACACGAAGAGGTCTGAGACCACATTCCTACACTGTAAACCCTCAAAATAATTAATTGGTTTGAGTAGAGCCAACTCAAATTGAACAGATTAGTTTAAACAAATGAACTTTTATGAGTATTTTATGAGTATTTATTTATTTGTATATGTTTTGTTATTCTAGTTCAGAAGAGCTTCTGTTATGTTGGGTTTTTGTAGTGTTACCATCACAGTGACGAGTGGAACATGAGCTTAGTTTGAAAACAGATGTTAAATGTTTTATATTGCTGTCCTCATTCAGTCAGTGCTATGCTATGCTAATGCTATAAACTAGCCTAAACTAGCTAAAAAAAAAAAAAAAAGTTTCCACTACTAAAAATTTGAGATTACATGATCGGCTTACTTAAACTTCAAGTTTTGCCAACTTATTTGGGTTTATAGTGTACTTAAGTGGACCAAAACATGATCTGAGTCCTCGGGGACAGTGTGAATGTAAACAGAACTGGGTCCTTTTTCACTTGGTTCACCTCTTGGTCCACTTGGAGTCTGAGTTTGGTTCTTTTAAAGAGGACTCAAGTGTGAAAACACCCTTAATAGTCCTCCAGGAGTTATGAAAAAAATAGTAGTTATTGATTAGTTATTTATTAATGACGGAGCAGTATTCTAAAGTGTTACTCAATTCAGAATCCTGAATGGTACCTCAATTCAATTCCAGAAATTAAATTATTAGAATAAAAACAAAATTCTCAATTCTGAATGGTGCACATCCCTGGCTACAAGGCATGTAATTGTGAAGGTAAACATGTTCATTTCATGCATTTCAGATCTTTATGGCTGCATGTTGGTTCCTGGAGCATATTCAGTTGGAGGTGACCCTCTGAGTTGGAGGCAGTCGCGTGAATACTGCATGGAAAATGGAAATCAGTTTGCCTGTCCTGTAAGCAAAGCCGTCCTGAAGGACATGGCTGATAACCTGACCAAGGAGGACGGGCATGGCTGGATTGGTCTCCGCCGCAGTTTACTAACTACAGACTGGTACTGGCAGGAGGAGTATGAACCCCAACTAATGTTAAATATGTTAATTGGGATGATGGGCAGCCATTGAACCTTTTGAAGGGCTTATGTACTTCAGTGTCCCTGGACCTCAAAATGGTCTCAAATGGCACAGTGCACGCTGCTGTGATAAAAAGAAGCCTGTCTGCTACAAAAGGCCAGAATACCTCAATCCTTCACAAAATAGTACTATAGAAAATATTCCTTAAGTTTAGCGCTTGTTGGTAATGCTATTCTTCTTTAGGATAATTGAGTTTATATTTGTTTCACTACCTGCACATCTGAGCTGTATTTTTAAATAAATGTCATTTGTCTATATATTAGAGTTATTTTTAGACACATAAAAAATTTAGTAAGGTTAATGACTTTTGAAATGATGTCAAGTAGTTGCGTTGATACCATTAATGTATGGATCCTGAATTATGTTTTCAACTTAGACATCAACTCAAATGGAAGCACAAAGTAGATCCTCGAGTTATGAATGCAATGAAATGTACATAATTTAAATTCTATAAAGCATGACATCTGGTGTCAGTCATGAGTTATACATTATGCTTTTCTTTTTTTAAATGTATGCAGTCCTTATTTGTGCCTTATTAAATATTAATTTACCACTTTCTTACAGTATGGTACATCTGCTGATTTTATGCTCAAAATGAAGTATAGTGACTGATGCAATAATGTTACATAGTGTACGTCTAAACCATGTATTGACCAATCATCCACTTCATATAGGATATATACTGTAAATAAAATAATATACTGTAGCAAATTACAGTTTCAAAGAAAATCTGTGAATATGCATATCACTGTGTGCAAACAGACATTTGCCTGATGTGAACGCTGCAGGACGGCATGAATCAAATGTATCGCTTGATGAGTTTAAAAGCTCTAATCTCACCCTGTAGAATGTAGAACCATTAATCAACCTATTTATGACTTTAATATCTGTAATCATCCCTCACTGGCATTGTTCCGTATGCTTGAACCTAAATCATCTACAGGTATAATTGCTGAAAACTATACAATTGAAAGAAATCTCAATTATTACTTAAAGAAGTATGCTTTCATAAAGAACAGCATACTAAATATTTGTCTCTAGAGCCAATTAATGTGAGTGTTGAGCGCTTTTTGTAGGTGCAAATTCTCATTAACCAAGGCTGGATAGATGTGGGTATTTATAATAGAAAATTGAAAGAAACATTGACAAGCACTCAAGAGAAGATCAAGAGTTTGTCCAGTTTCAGATCAACGGTTCAATGGATGCCTTGATCAGTGGTGTCGCTAGACCGTCTTTTTTTGTACCCAAGGGTAAATTTGTTGTGCAGACATGCAGGAGATTCAGCAATCCAGAGTTAAGACAAATTCATAAAACATCAGAACATGCATTAAAACACATACCATTATAAGGTATCAAAAAGCTAAAATATAAATAAATAACTCCTAAGAAAAAAGTCATTACAAAGTGCCTCTTCACACACACACACACACACACACACACACACACACACACACACACACACACACACACACACACACACACACACACACACACACACACACACACACACACACACACACACACACACACTCAATTTGGAGTCTACGACTCCCCAAGATAGCTACTAGCTTTCTACACAATCCACAGTCTTTAATGATTGTAGAATCATAATGTGAAGCATGAGTTCTAAAATCTATAATTATATCATTTTAGTTATGTTTAGCTCCAAAAAAGATTTGTCCTACCAGGTGACAAACTCTTCATTGACATGCCAATTTTTCTTCTTAGTGTGAAGAACATTTTAATAATCTGAGGAACTGTTTTAACTATAAAGAACCTTTTGTGGAATGGAAAGATTCCATGGATGGATCATAGGCTATGTCAATGAAGAAGAATTGACATCCATGGATATAATCTATGCCTAGATCAGTTTGATTCATTCGGACTCATGCATACACATGTTAGCTACATACAACACATACACATGTTGGCTAAGTCTAAATACATTAAAGAAAATAGATTCACGACGTGAAGGTCTTTATCTTTTTTTCGTTTTAAAGGTGCAGTGTGTAGTATTTATGAGGATCTATTGACAGAAATGCAATATAATATATAGTATAAAGAGTATAAAGACCTTACATAATGAAGCGTTATGTTTTTATTACCTTAGAATGAGCCATTTCTGTACATACACCACGGGTCCCCTTACAGTGAAGTCACCATTTTGTGCCGGCATGTTTCAGTAGCCCTTAACACACAAACTGCTCTAGAGAGCGCTAGTCACTCTCTGCTGTCTCAGACGACGACATCTTTGTCCTGTGTCGGCCACCGTAGCTTCTCTATGTGCTTTGAAAGAGAGGGGTGAACGGTGGGCGATTGCAATTCACAACCTTACCGCTAGATGGCGCTAAAATGTATACACTGCACCTTTAAATAAAATGCTACCTCATTTTTCTTTTAATACATCTGAAAGAATACAAAAATCATAAAAAAAAAGAAACAAGTCATAACTGTTAGGCTATTTTTGTACTTTTATACCAAGATTTATTTATTTATTTTTTTAAAATTTGAAATCCATACCTGTGGCTGTAAGAAATTAATTGTTTACATTTGATCTATTTTAATAGTTTTAATGAATATGCAGTAGCTCAGTGGGTAGCACTGTCACCTCAGAGCGAGAAGGCCCCGATTCGAGCCTGAGCCAGGAGGCTTTTCTGTGTGGATTTTCCAAGTTTTCCTCCAGGTACTCCAGTTTCACCCACAATCCACAATTCAGACCAAAGACATGCAGCAAGTACGTTGTCTGTATGAGAGCCAGTGATGGACTGGCCATCCGTCCAGTGGGGTTTTCCTGCCTGTGGCCCGAGAGGATGGGACAGGCTCCAGCTACCTCGCGCAAAAAGGTTCTTAAAACATTATTATTATTATTATTATTATTATTATTCTCATTATTTTAAACTGGACATTTTGATAATTTAGAAAACATTCAGAAATAACATTTTCATAACATTTTCAAAATGATAGCATGGCATGTTCCTCTAACTTAAACCAAGAAACAACGTTCTTAATACATAAAAAAACTGGACGTTTTGAACGCTTAAAAGGTATAACATTTTCATAACTTAATGGGAAAGTTAGCAAAGCATTCTAAGAACATATTTTTGTTAGCTGTGTGCCTTTCTGGGGCTTGAGAGTGGTAGTTACGTAGCTGTCAATGGAGTGACAGACATCTCTCAGATTTCATTAAAACGATCTTCATTTGTGCTCAGATGAAAGAATGTCTGATGGTGAGAAATGAATGACAGTCAGGGACGTCGGATGGGGGTAATAGTGGGGGCTCACAAATATATATCAATAATCCATGATATTAAAATGACAAAATTACATAGTTGTTAGGGGCCCACCCCTTGGTTCTGTGACCAGGGCCCAACATTTGGTGCTACACCCCTGATGACAGCATTTTCATTTTTGGGTTAAACTAAGCCTTTAATTTTTCAGTTGAAATGGCTGATAGTACTAGCAGAATAAATTCATTAGGAGACCAAATGAGCCCCTTATAACAAAATATCAATATCCAGGGCACCAAGAAAGTATCATAGAGAAGAGTTTATTACTATTATGTAGGCTACTTGGTAAAACATGATGAAGTTTTAGTGCAACAAAAATATGAAAGAAAAGAGCGTTAAAATGATCAAAGCACTGAGACTTTATTTTTACTGTAGAGTCGGAAATGACTCTCTTGTTCTTCGGTACTGTCTAGAGAGGTGAATGACCAGGAAGGAGGGGTGTCTTCTTTTGGTGCCCCTGAGCACTTGGTGCCCTACACGCAGCGTGGTGGGAGTGGCGGCGCTGTATAGTTTAAACTCAGCACCACCCTTACGAAAATGAACCATGGTTTTACTACAAATAAAACCAAAAAAACATGGTTATTGTAGTTAAACCATGGTAACCACAAATTAACCATGGTTTTGCTACTCTAACCATAGTTTAACCATGGTATTTGTGGTAAAACTGTGGTTACATAAATGGTAATCAATTAGCCAAAAAACCATGGTTACTACACTTTTACTACAATAAAACCATGGTTATTTTTCATAAGGGCAATATCTTCAGTTGGTTATTATTGCCATAGACATAATAAATTATGAATTTATACTCTGGAACGGATAAAATAATCATGCAAACTAATAAACGTTTGTCTAATTTCGCCGTTTTGAATGGAAAATAATCCTATAATTGTCATTGAATACTTGTGCTATTATTTGAAACGACAGAGGAGACTCGGGAGTAATTGCTCCATAAACCATCAGGAAACAGCCGGGTTCACACTGTGCGATTTTGGCCGTCTGAGACAAATTTTGCAAATCCTAAAAGATTCCTCTGATCCTAGGCTAAAATCTGAAGTCTTTGATCGTTAGTTTGACATGTACTTGCCAATATTACACAACTTTTATCTGTACTCAACTAAAATCATCACAGATAAAAACAACCCGTTGATCTTGCGGTCTACGCTAGCTAGCCTAGTTGAGCTGTCAAAATGGTGCTATTGACTTTACTAGGGCTATATGCTTATTTCCAGAGGGGAAGGAAAGAGGTCAACGACAGCCACTCAGGTCAAGATGAGGACCAGAGCGATGATGTTCCACCTGTGGAGAGTAAAGATGGTAAATGAGATGTTCATGACAATATGTAACTCTTTTTGTTTATTGGAGTCTGCACTGGCTCTACACTTCTACATTTTAATGTTTAAAGGACAGTCAAAAATGTACAGGCACATCTGAAGTTCAGTTTTGTCATGTCTGTAACTTAAAATGTATTTGTGTACATACAGTACATACACTCACATAAAGGATTATTAGGAACACCATACTAATACTGTGTTTGACCCCCTTTCGCCTTCAGAACTGCCTTAATTCTACGTGGCATTGATTCAACAAGGTGCTGAAAGCATTCTTTAGAAATGTTGGCAAGATAGCATCTTGCAGTTGATGGAGATTTGTGGGATGTACATCCAGGGCATGAAGCTCCCATTCCACCACATCCCAAAGATGCTCTATTGGGTTGAGATCTGGTGACCGTGAGGGCCATTTTAGTACAGTGAACTCATTGTCATGTTCAAGGAACCAATTTGAAATGATTCGAGCTTTGTGACATGGTGCATTATCCTGCTGGAAGTAGCCATCAGAGAATGGGTACATGGTGGTCATAAAGGGATGGACATGGTCAGAAACAATGCTCAGGTAGGCCGTGGCATTTAAACAATGCCCAATTGGCACTAAGGGGCCTAAAGTGTGCCAAGAAAACATCCCCCACACCATTACACCACCACCACCAGCCTGCACAGTGGTAACAAGGCATGATGGATCCATGTTCTCATTCTGTTTATGCCAAATTCTGACTCTACCATCTGAATGTCTCAACAGAAATCGAGACTCATCAGACCAGGCAACATAAGTTGCTCTTCTATCAGCTTGAATCAGTCGGCCCATTCTCCTCTGACCTCATCAGAGCATCAACAAGGCATTTTTGCCCACAGGACTGCCGCATACTGGATGTTTTTCCCTTTTCACACCATTCTTTGTAAACCCTAGAAATGGTTGTGCGTGAAAAAAACAGTAACTGAGCAGATTGTGAAATACTCAGACCGGCCCGTCTGGCACTAACAATCATGCCACCCTCAGAATTGCTTAAATCACCTTTCTTTCCCATTCTGACATTCAGTTTGGAGTTCAGGAGATTGCCTTGACCAGGATCACACCCCTAAATGCATTGAAGCAACTGCCATGTGATTGGTTGATTAGATAATTGCATTAAAGAGAAATTGAACAGGTGTTCCTAATAATCCTTTAGGTGAGTGTATATGCACAATCACAAATTAAAAACTGAATTGTACTACAAAATTCAGACTTAAACTCGACACATGATACAGGACATTACACACCATCTTTAAGTTTGTATCTTCATGAATTAATGCATTTACACAGAAATCAAAATGCCTTACCTCACTGTATGTTGCCTGACAAGGTGAATATGTGCATGCATATTAATTACATTACATAATGTTTGTTTATTGTTTGTACACATTGACTGGCGACTGTAAAAGTGGAAAGAATATGTCCAATGTGAATTCCCCAAAAAGTCACTTCATAATTTACAACAAGCTTAGTTGCAGTAATATGAGTATTTTATTAATACGGTAATGTTGATGTCATTGCCCTCTGTAGTTCAGACGTCTCCTCAGGATAGCAGCGGACCTTCCCAAGTCTTCCATATTTCAGAGGAACCCATCACTGCTGACCCTTGAGTCGGTGATGACTGGATTGACGAGACCTTCCATGTTTTCAACCGTGCCATGTCGAAATTTAATGCCGACTCCTTCCAAACCCCTGTCCACATCACCCAAGCTTCAGACAGTCTAGCAGAGGATAAGAGAAAAATGATGGGTCAGTTTGCTAAAACCCGAATATAACCCAACACACATGCACACTTTAATCAGCAGTTCAATGGTTTATACTTTAAATTCATGCTTTGTTTAAGGGTAGTTCATAACACGGAAATTAACTTTTTTTGACATTCAACAAGATCATTTAAATTTGTGTGTGTGTGTGTGTTGTGTGTGTGTGTGTGTGTGTGTGTGTGTGTGTGTGTGTGTGTGAAGTTGTATTTTTTTAATGGCTACTACAGTTCACTTAAATAGTGCTGTAGTGTGTCAAATGAATTTTTAAAGGCACAAATATTCAAATTAGTAACTCAATTAATATATGAATCAGAAGAATCTTGTTGAAATAGTTTTAAATCAAGTAGGTGACATTTCTTACTTTCTTCTTTTAACAGACATCAGTTCCTGCAGATATGAAATGGGCATTCATTCATTCATTCATTCATCATTCATTCTTCACTGGGTGAAGGAGACTTTGGGATGGTTTATGCAGCAACTAGTTTGAAAGATTTTTGTCTTGTATTATACTGTTATCCAAGCACTCTTATATTTACTATTTAGTGCACTTTACATGTCAGACCTGTTTAAATAGCCAGACTATTTAATTTAAAATTAAATTCATGAAAATGTACATGTTTGTTCAGGTGTAATGATTGTAATTTGTGAACTTTGAACACATGTATTGTAAATAATGCTAACGCAAATCCATTGTCTGTTTTTTTCTTTTTCATCAGGTGGCGGTGAAATTTGTCTCCAAAAAGGATGCAAAATATGTCAGGGTTGTAAGTAGGCTGTGCTCTCTGTTTTACTTATCAGTCACTGTTTTCAGTTTTATACATCTCATATTATCATTAATCACAGACTATAAATGATAAATATAGATATAACTATTTTTCAACTATTATAACAACTGTCTTTCTTCTAGGGCGGTAATTCCAGAGCCATCCCGCTGGAAGTGGCTCTGCAAATGTTTGCCAATCGAGGGCATAGTGTTCCTCACATCATCAAGCTCTTGGACTGGCAGGACGAGGCTGACTGATATGTTATGGTGCTGGAGCAGCCCATGCCCTCTCAGACCTTGGATGACTTTTTACCAAGCTACACGGGCACCAAATATGAAGTTTTGGTACGCATTATTATGCTCCAGACAACATTTGTGGCTCAGACATGCTGCCAGCGGGGAGTGTTACATCGGGATATCAAGCTAGAAAACCTGCTGGTTAACATGGACACATTCAAAGTCAAATTAATTGACTTCAGATGTGGAGAATTCCTCAAAAGCGCGGGTTATATTTTCTGGTATGTATAATTTCTCAAAGCTGCAAGGTGTGTCTCAAACTCTGGTGACGATTGAGAGCCATTCACACAGGACTCTGAGTGAGTCAAGCTCTCATGAAGCATCATGGAATGGGATCCACTGTGGCGATTAGCATCAAACAATTTCTTGCATGATAATGAATTTCTAGTCAAAATGTTGTTAATGGAAATGTACAATTTTCTTCCTCCAGGCGCAAAGAGTACTGCCCCGAGTACTGGACAAACGGCCACTATCATGGGGAACCAGCGACAGTGTGGTCACTCTTACATGCCCTTAACATGCTCAAGACTCTTGAAACTTTGCACACACGTCGGAATGCGCGGCCATCAGGGCCGGTCTGAAGTGGGTACCCGGGCGTGGCAGGGGGGCTCGACAGCACCCCCTTAAGCAGGGTCCGAAAACTTGGTCCATATATCAAACACACTTACATGTACATTTATGAAACTCGGTACACATATAGACCTCATCGGGCGAACAACTTCCGTAAACATAGTCATAAGCTTCGCCCAACAGGAAATGTGTTATAACTTCTGCATACATTTACTGATTTGGATGAAACTTCAGCTGTGTGTTCGTTGTAAGAGGCCGATCACATGGATATGATTTTTGTGAGTCAAAGTTATAGTGCCACCAACTGGCAACAAGAAGTGTGTCACTTTCAAAAATGCTTTGAATCACCATCTTATTTTCACCCGATTTACTTCAAACTTCATCAGTATAATGTCAAAACATGGCAGATATAGAACAATGAACGGATTACTGATATTTTAAATACTGTTGTCATGGCAACGTGTCAAAGTTTAATAATCTTTTTGGGTGTTTTTGAGACTCTTAGCATGCTTGAAATGGCATGAAACTCAACACACAGATCATTGATGCCTTCCAGCAGATATGGCCAAAGACTTATATATTGTATATACACTGTATATATATTGTTCTCATCGAGCCGGACATCTTTCTAATTTACAGTCATTAGCTCTGACCAACAGGAAGTCAGATATTTTGGTTTGAATTTGGAATTTTTTAATAAACTGGCTCTGAGTTTTTATGAACTATTCGTAGGAGATGCATGGAATCAACATCAAACTCGGTCAACATGAAACAAAGACACTGAAGATGCTATAGTGCGAACGATTATAGGATATCTCAAACAGTGCTGCTATGGCGAGGGATTAAATGAAGGACAAAAAAGGGAAATAGGAAATGTCTAATTTCTTGTAAAATCATTGTTTGATTTAAATTAAATTAAGATTGAATGTTCAGTAATTGAACCTGGGTGAATTTAAAATGAATGTACTATTTTTTAGATCAATATATTTATTTTATTTTAAATATTTCTTCTGAATCTCTCTCTCTCTGTCTGCCCTCCCTTGAATTACCAAAAGATGGCAGTATTCTGTTAGTTTTCTCTCTCTTTCTCTCTGCTTCTCTCTCTCTCTTTGTGTGTGTGTGTGTGTGTGTGTGTGTGTGTGTGTGTGTGTGTGTGTGTGTGTGTGTGTGTGTGGAGGGGGGATAGGTGCAGCTAAGTATTCTGAAATGTCATTCTGAACTCATTCATGTGTAGAGCACTGCAATATAGTTTTATATAATTAGTTTAATAATTATGTTAATAAAAATATAAAAAGACCTTTAGATAAATACTGGACTTAAGGACTTTTAAAAAATGTAAGCGGCAAAAGATAACTTTGCACTCATTTCAAAGTGACCTATGACAACCTATGACATGAAATTCATCTAAATTTAAATGATCTCACAGATGAGGCTGTTGTAGTTAACGATTATATTTGCTGCAGTAAATGTGGCATATTCAGATTACTTTAATATGGTTCTTTTATATTTAACGGATTTAAAATCATATTGCAGCAAATGATAACTTCACATTTAAAATTAAACTATGACACTATATCACTATTCAGACAGGACTCATTTACTAAATGACATTTGAGTTACAATTCTTATCACCTGACATCTGTGATTTCATGTAATCATTCTGACTACTCTTTTTTTTTCAAGGTCATGTGCTGTGTTTGCAAAGATAACGTATGACCCATGTCTTTAAAGTCCTCATGAAATCAAAATTGACCCTGTTTACTTTGTTAGCACATATTAAAGGTCTTAGGGTGAACAATTAATCCATGCAAGTTAATACACAGAAAAAAAATTGTCTGTCACGGTAGTCTTTAATCAAAATCTGAAAAGTAACTTCCGGGCTGGAAATGGTGTTCCTTCTCAGATGATGTCAGTTTGACGGCTTAGGTTTGAAAATGCTTAACCACTCCCCCCCAACCGTTAGTCTGCTATGAGGGTGAGATGGAGAGGAGGAGCGCTGAAGTAAAACCCTGCCCTCTATTCAATATTCCGTTTCACTTGGAAATACGTCACAGCACTGAAGAAAACTCACTTGCTACTTCCGGTTCACTGGGACTTTAATTATTTACTGATATAATTCAAATGTATTAAAAGTAAATTTCACATGATTTTATAAAAGTGGCTGTTTATAATAAACTTCCAAAAAAATACATAAATAAAAAGAAAGAAATATTAGACATCTTACTCTTACCTGACACTGATAATAGAATCATATTTGCAGTGTCTGTGATTTGGCTCCATGTATTAATTTTGTAATTAACACTTTTTATTGGATACCACCCATATATATATATATTAGTGCATAAGATTGGTGAACAAACAGTAGCTAAGTTAGGTCAAAAACACATGAAGAGAAATGTTAGTTGCACTCATTTGAAATTGCCCTTTGACATCATCTGACATGAAACTCATCTAAATTGAATTGATCTCATAGATGTTGTGGTTTGTGGTCATAGCAGCACCGACTGCTGCAGTTAATGAGGTGAATTCAAATGACTTTGACATAGTCATTTTGTTCAAACATTATTTTTACTACCAAAAAATTAATAAATAAATAAATAACTAAACAACTTGCCTAATGCACTTCTGAAGTCGTGATTACGAGCTCATTGCGTTCAGATTTTGAAATGGGAGGGCGTTCATGTGCAATGTTCACCTGGGAAACTCGTATTTCCGATCATTCCGATAGCACGTGAAGCATTATTCCTGCAGAACTTCAAACCAGACTCTTGAGGTAAATTATCTGGAATGATCACGATGAACTGTGATTTTGACCGAAAATCTAAATAGATGCCGCTGATACTTTAACAGATGCCATAACATAATTTTTTTAACGTATAAAGCTGTGTAAACGTAGGGTGAAGGGACACTTTTTGCCGTAGCCTAATGCGTAAATTACAGTTCATATTAACTTTAGAAAAACAACAGGAGCTCAAATAATTCCGTTATCATGCTGAATTCAAGACAACTTCATAATATATCAAAGTTTTCCGCTTATAATTGAAAATGTATTTCCTTTAAATCATTGGTACATGAATGTTTGTGAATGACGGTTCTCTTTATTAGTCGATTATGAACATCGAGCTCCTGTTTGACATCAGAAGTTGTGATCGTGACAATCGTAAAGCTTTTGAAAGAAATGTTTTAAAATACATAGAAGTTTATAAAGATATACATTTTGTGGCCAAACAATAGCAGTTATCGTTTGCATCGCAGGGCTGACAAGAACATTCGAAAAAATCCATGGCAATCGCGGAATGCGCCCGCGCGTCACAGTTTGTAACGTCACAGTGCGTAGTCGATCATATAGAAGGTATGTTAATCCTGTCTGATTAGCATTTCTGTGGTAAATACATCTGCGGTGAGAAATTGTGTTGTATCTCTATCTGTTATATTGCTTTTTACTATTTCAATCGATCTGTGCTATTAAAGTTTTGTGATACAAGTTTGTGACAACGTTAGAGAGACATCTGGAGCAATGGGCCAGTGCAAATCTCACAGTTACGAGTAGAGAGCAAGATACTGCTGCATGTAGACCCGTCCCAGAGAGAGTAGGAAAGAAGGAGAAAGGGAGGTTCAGATGGTTTTTTCTTGGAAATCCAAGAAAACTTCCACCAAAGCCCAACAGAGTCAGTGCAGTAATAACATCAGCCAACAGCCTGAGAGAAGCTCTGATGGAGGAGCTGAACAGAACAGCGACACAGAGAGCAGTTCAGTGTCCAGCTGGCACACCTGCGTGTCTTCCCTCACCAGTGTGCAGGAGGCTGACATTCCCAGGCAAGAGCAAGAGGGCATCAGCACTTCTCCGACTGTGAACAGCTCACCTTCGACATCGGACAACACTTTTGGAAGAATGAGGAAGAAATTATCCATTTAAGTTTAAAGGGAAATAAAGGTCAGTTTACTATCACAAGCCCCAACATGAAAACGTGCAAAAAGTTGTAATGTCTTTTCTGGACATTGTGTTTCATTGTGTGAGGCAGCACAACAATGTGTCCATTCTAAAGCAATCGTTAATCAGAATTTTTATGGTTTACTTCATACTGTAAATTTACTATGTACCTCTTTTTTTATTATCAGGGGACGTCTTGCAGCATTATACAATTATGAAAATGCTGGGTCAAGGAGCATTTGGAAGCGTCTATGAAGCAATCCGTTTGTCCGATTCACGAAAGGTATTTTATAATACTCTCTTGGAATTTAAATTCATTAACAATTACATCAAGGTTCATGACTGGAATCATGTGACCTCTGCACAGATAATTCATTAATTCCATTCTAACAAAAACTTTTGTCCCCTTCCCTTAACAGGTGGCAATCAAATACGTGATGAAGTCAGAAACCATGCGAAAAGTCTGTATTGTAAGTAGGCTGCTCCTCTCTTCGTTTTATTTCTCTCAGAGTATACGGTCACGTTAGCAGTAGGATATTTTAACAAAATGCTGCAGGCAAAAGGTTCATTGTCGATAGTGTATGAACTTTCTAACCAAGCAGCTTTCTGTTGGTCAACAGTAAATGTGACCGCAACTTCAGTAACTCTTTCCAGTTGAATTTGTTTCATTTACAAGTCTTCAAAGCTACTTGCCCAAATGGAGAACTAGTGTTGGGTGTAACTAGTTACTAAGTAAACAGTTACTGTAATTTAATTACTTTTCCCTTGAAAAAGTAAAGTAAAGGATTACTCTGATTTTTGATGTAATTTAATCTAATCTAATTACACTATTGAAGATGTAATTAGTAACTAGTAATTAATTACTTTTTAGAGTAACTTACCCAACACTGTGCAGGACATAATTCTGTTGTAGTAATTTAAGTTAAACCACGTCCCCTAATTATCTCACTTTCGTATAACTATCATCTCTCCTGTAGGGTCAACCTTCACTTCCAGTAGAGGTCGCTCTGATGGTTCGTCTCAACAAAGGCCCCAGCTTTCACAAATAATAAAGCTGCTAGACTGGTACGACACACCGCTTGAATACATACTGATCTTGGAGCGGCCCACGCCATGTGAAGATTTGTGGACGTTTTTAATGAAGCACGGCAGCACACTCGAGGAATCGACAGCACACGAGTTGTGATGCGACAGGTTGTGAGACTGGCGTGCAAGAATATGCTGTGAAAAGGGCGTCTTCCACAGCGACATCAAACTGGAAAACCTGCTCATCAACCCAGACACCTTGCAGGTCAAATTAATAGACTTGGCTGTGGAAGACGCTGAAGAAGTATGCTTATTCGCATTCAGTGGTAACGATTATATATGACAAGTATAATGAGCCTTTAACAGCAGCAGATCACCTGTTGCATATAATGAATAAATAGACAAAAAGCTGTGGGAATACAAAAGTAATAAAATCTTGTTCTTTTCTTCCAGGCACAGGAATTTATGCTCCCCTGAGTGGTTCGATCATCAAAAGTACCATGGCAAGCCTGCAACAGCGTATTCTTTAGGTGTACTGCTGTTCGTGATGCTGTCTGGGATGTACCCTAACAAACAGAAGCTCTCCCTGAGATGTTAGCCAGGCCCTGGTACACAGAAGACATTTCCAAAGGTAAGAGCATGTGGACAGATCAGAAACTTTATTACTGCTTAAAATAATATGATCAGTTACACAAAGTATAAAATTTACAATAATAACCTGACATCTCTCCCCTCTTCTTCACACAGAATGCAGAGATCTGATTTCTTCATGTTTGGAAAAAGATCCAGCAAAACGGATTGCTTTGGAAAAGATTCTCCTCCACGACTGGTTCCAAAGATTGATCCTACAGCCTACAAATGTACAAAAATAAGATACCGGTGAGGTATAAGGTACCGTCATGAGAGGCAGAACTGGAGAAACAGAAGAAACCCAGAGAGTGCATGTAGATGCACGTGACGGGTCCAAGCCTCTTTGACAACATGCTCCTTCTTCCTCCCAAGTTCTCAGCACCACTGTAGCAATGTTAAAAGCTCAGGGAAGAAGGAAGTGAGAAACACTCCATCTGTATATAATTATTTATATATTTATTTAAACACTAACGTTACATGCGACAAGGATGCTGCAACATGCACGATAAAAATAGTTTACAAAACTCCCAGCTTTGTAAAGTGGTCAGACTAAAAGCAGCAATGGATAATTCACCTCAGATCTTGAAATTAAACAAACAAGAACGTTCAAACTGAACAAAAAATTATATTCTATGACAAAGATTGTTTTGTGAATTTGATTATGTACTTCTCCATTTCTTTTGCGAAGTGCTGGCTGAAGATTGCCTTCCTGGTGCCGCATAATTTGCTGCGAGAGCCCGTCCGCGACGCTCTGTTCTTATAAATCTTACAAAAATGGCGCCGTGTTCGGTGACTACCGCTCAGGTCGCCCAAAGTAAGACTGTGCTTTTATTTACTATTTTACTTTCTTTTGCTCTCAATTTTTTACAAACTTATCAACTGCATTGATCTGCTGTGACAGCAAAACTCTTTTTGGACATTGGTTACCTCTACACTGACTGTTTCAGGACACTCGCCGATCCTCAGGCCATCTGAGATTCTTCGGAACGCCGAAGCTGAACAATGGAAAGACAGGTCAACGGCGAAGAATCAAGAATCAAGAAACACCGCGGGACACCGCGGGGATCCGTAAACAGACTGAGGAAAAGGGCATTCAGCCCATCTCTCCTTTGAGCATTCTGCCTGCAAATGTTCAATCCCTGAGAATAAGATCTACGATCTTAGAGCTGGTGGGATAAGTTTTCAACGGGACATGAGAGACTGTAACATCTTTTGTTTGTCCGAACGCGTGGCTCACGCCCGTGGTCCCGGACACAGCCATGATGCCAGCCGGAGAACTTCTCTGTTTTTCGGATGGACAGAACAGCCGAGGCCGGTAAATCCAAAGAGCGGTGGAGTATGCTTCAGATCAATGCAAGAAATAAGTGCATCCCCAGGAAGATCACCATTCTCTCTCCCGGTCCTGCTCGCCTCATCTGGAACATTTAACAATCATTTGCCACCCATTCTATCTGCCGAGGGAGTTTTCCTCGGTCATCGCCACTGCTGCTTTACATTCCACCACAGGTAGACACAGGGCTGGCTTTATCTGGCCTTCATGATGTTGCCAGCGGCGTCATAAACAAACACCCCGATGCTGCTTTCATCGTCAGCGCGGCGATTTTAACAAAGCAAACCTGAAGAAAAGTCTTCACAAACTTCACCAGCACGTCTACTGTCCTGCACGAGGAGCAAACACGCCCGGATCATTGCTACTCCGCTTAAGAACGCCTATAAAGAAGGTCACTTCCAGCTGCAACTCGTCGGATCATGCCGCCATTTTCCTCACACCGAATACAAACAAGAGGCTCGCTCAGGAACTCCCGTGAGGCGGGGAAGTTAAACGCTGGTCACCCCACTCCAGAGACGCTATGCTCTCAGGCCTTTTGCCAGTTAAAGCATAAGAAAGCTCACGTTGATTATAAGGATCAGTGGAGTCTCATTTTCCAACTCAGCGACTCGCCGGCGCGTAATGGCAGGGTCACCAGGAGGTCCATCTGCTCGTTTGGATCTAAATCCTCTGCAGAGTGAAGCGCTGATCCGTCAGCGGCGAGATGAGTTCGCTCTTTCTACGCTACGGCACGATTATGTCGTGGCGGCGACTCATGGTGGCGGCGTCAGAATTACTCAGAGCAGCAACAACACCGGATTCCTGTCGCCGGAGGATGAGATTGGAGGAGCACTCGAGCATGTAGGTCGGAAAGCTGCTGGGCGGATTAAAGGTATTTCAGGTCGTGTTCTGCGGTCCTGTGCTGATCAGCTCGCCAGGTTGTTTTATCCATCTTTAGCGTCCCTCGCTACATCTGTGGTCCCACCTCCTTCAAAAAATCTACGTCTGTAGTCATAGAAGAGTGCTTTGAGAGACTCATTAAAAACTACCATTTGCTCCTTCATTCCTGACACTTTGGACCCTCTTCAGTTTTGCCTATTGTCTCTCATGTCCTCCACTCCTCCTCACTCACATCGACAGCAAAGTGGGAACTACGTAAAAGGCTGCTGTTGTTGACTAACGCTCAGCCTTTAACACCATAGTTCCCATTAAGCTAACGTAAACTCCTGGATCTCAGCCTGAATCCTTC
>CM031958.1:34796482-34848982 GCA_018749465.1 Paracanthobrama guichenoti
ATATGATTAAACATTTCGTTATATGCATAATTGGATATTTTGAAATGATATGCACATTTGGTAACACTTTACTATAAGATTTCATTCGTCAACATTAATTAACTACATACGCTAACATGAACAATGAAAAAATACTTCTAAAGCATTTATTAATCAATGAGAATTTCAACATTACTAAATACATTATCAAAATCAGAAGTTGTACTTAATTGAGTTAATTCTATTTGTATTAAGTAACTTTAATAAATACTGTAACACACGTATTGCTCATTATTAGTCAATGCAATGACTAAAGTTATTGTGAAGTGATGTGGGGTATGAGCTGACCTGCACGAAGCGCGCGCACTGCGGAGCGGCGTTTTCCTTCGACAGATGAACTAGAACCTTTCGGACCTTCTCCATAGTACTGTATGCCATCATCACAGAATATGATAATTAACTTTTTTTATTCATGATTTATCATGTCACTACACTAATACTGCATTCAGTACTGGTAATCAGGGTGAACCACTCAACTATCCAGGAGACTGTCCGAGCGCATGAATGAGTGTTTAGACAGAAACACAAACATGCAGTTAAGACTCTGAACCCAGACCATAACAAACACCATCTGAACCGATCCAACGGAAAATGGCTTCTGAAGTTTTAAAATAAAAGTCTATTTACAGTGCTGAACCGCTTATCTGTGAATATTAATTCGTTCAGAAACCTTGCGGCAAATCAGGAAGAAATACTGAGAGAACGTAATAAATATTCATGAGCTTCGTAAACGGATCAACTTGAAAGACGTCACAAGATGTTTTAGAATAAAAGTCTTTTTTTTTTTTTTTTTTTTTTTTTTAAAGATTTTTTATTTTAAAAAACTAATAATAAAAATTATTACTGTATATTATCACTTATTACCATAAGTGTTTTTTATTACATTTTTTTCAGGTAGTCTAGAGCAGTGTTTAATGTTGTTTAGGAAACTAACCCTGTGGCTGGGAAGCCTATAGCCTATTACATGATCATATATTCTGCCAACTAAAAAACATAAAAATAATTAGAGCACCATTTACTTGCATCAAACAACTCTGCTGGTATTATTATAATTAGTATTATTATAATTCTTACATTTAATTTGTTGCCACGCTTTAAGTGAATTATATTATCAGAAAACTGAACATTTACCGTTGTCACTGTCAGCTGTTTGTACTATTTTTGCTTAATGGATAAAACAATAGTTTCCTAGAGATGCAGTCCTGAAACTGCGGCGGTCCTAAAAGTGCAGCCTGTATTCGCCGTTTTAATGGCTGCTATAAATTGGACCTGCCACAAGATGGAACTGTTTTCGACACTTATGATGATTCCAATCTTTTCCCAGAACAATCAGAGAAACGCTTCAAAGATTCAAGCTTCTTCATTTCTCCATCCATAGCTCCAAAACCAGAAATATATACGGGTCGCGCGAGGTTATGGATCAGTGTTTGGTGTAGGCAATCAATCAGTATGTGATTAACATGACCAATAAAATCTTAAAGACCCCCTGTTGTGAAAATCAAGTTTTTAATGTTGTTTAGCTATGTCTATGTGATGTTTTTAATATGCTCTCAGATCAACCATACACAAATACAACACCATTGCTCAGTATTTTCTCCTTAAAAGCGTTTTTTTTTTAATGCTTTATTTGAACATTCAAAATTTCAAAATTGAAAATTTACATTTATGAATATAAAATCTACACAGAAAGAGAATTAGGTTTATTATAAAGCAGGCATTTGAATCCGCTTCACACACAAAAAACAAAACAAACAAACAAAAAAAGCATTATTAGCTGTTTGATAACGTAGTCAAGCAAGGGTGTAGTTAAATTCAAGCTATTTTATGACATCAAGACTTTTTCACAGGAAAAAACTTTTAAATATGTAATTTTGGTGATCAAAGATGACTTATAAAGGATACAATTATTGACTATAAGGCTTTAAGAATCAGCTGCAGGGCGGGAGGCTTGATTCTGACTTATTTCACAATTGCAAGTTTATATTTGACAATTCTGACTTTTTTCCCCTTAGAAACGTGGGATACAAACTTGAACTCGCAATTCTGCAAAAGTCATAACTGAGAGATATAAACTCCTTTGCTAGAAAATAGTCAGAATTGTGAGATAAAAAAGTAGTAATCATTTTTATTCCATTAAAAAATGCATCTAGATTTTGAAACCCTGTTTTCTGGATTAAATTGTACTCTCAATAATTTGCTGAGAGTTTATATTCATATATCTACTGATTTGATTGTGTCTGTGCACTGTGGAAAATAAAGCGATTAAGTGAGAGCATCTGATTGTGTATTAAATCAAGTTTATTTGAAATGTCATTCAGTCAAATACAAACACAAACACAGCCATATTACTACATACTACATGGTTTCATTTTACTACACGTCAATAAGTCACTGAGAACAGGCACAATGTAAATCTCGCATGCTGTCATAAAGACAAAGATCTACAGACACAGAACGAACGACACATGCTTCCACAAGAGGATTTTACATCACCAAAGTCGAGCCCTTGACTGAGGGTTCAACCTCTGACCTTTAGTCATTAGGGTGTCCATGATTTTGGTCACAAGTGGTGGCACTTACAGAGTTGGCAGTCATCATAGCTTTCCTGAAGAATCAGTACGGATAAAACGAGATGACAAAAAAGCCAAGCGATGCTGTTTGGTTATTCACTGGTGTTTAAATTCACATTACTCTGCTTTAGAGGAGTTTCACTAAACATGGGTGAAATTTATCAAGCCAGAATTTTTTGTAAGCATATATACACACACACACACACACACACACACACACGTATGTATGTATCATTTGTCCTGCTTACAATCTTGTTAGATTTTTATGGTTTCAAATTGCAATTCAATATATCAAATATCAACTTGATAAATGTTGCCCATATGTCCTCATGTGGCTAAAACAAACATGTTGACCAATATAAAGATTCATGCAAAGGTGGTACAAAATTCTACAAAACAAGTCTGAATCACAGAACCTTCTTACCGTTCCCATTCACCATAATTCCTTTTCTGTTTCTTTTACGTCCCTAATGCTGAATTTCATATATCTTAAGAATGATGAACACACTTACCCCTCTAACATACATCTATAACATTGGATTCTGGTCAAGATTTCTGGGTAGACATTTGATTAGAATTACATGCTAAGAAGCTTCAGTTTGTAAGAGCAAAAATGAATGAGGTACGAATAATTATTAAGTTGAGCATTCGAAATTACAGCAGTCCTACAGCCTGTGAGAGCGTCAGCCAAGCAAAAAACGAGATTTTATCCATTTTATTTTCAAAAAATTATTTACAACTTCACAAAAGTGTTTTTTTGTTTTTTTTTTTTCTGTTGTTGTGGTTGTTTACCTGTGAGTGGTTTGTAGGTGAAACAGTCCTCTTTTTGCTGTTGGTGTAAAACTGTGCTAAAACTGCCCTTCTGCTCTGAACATCTCTTATTTTGTCAGTTTCCAGCATGGATTGCATTCTGGGCCTGAACCCCAGCACCATAATGTTGGTTTGCTGTAGAGTGAGGGATGGGCGTCATTTCCTAAGAGAAAACAGTGAAGTGGACAGTCAGTTTCATTATAAATTAGCCGTAAAAACATTAATAGATATCTGGAACAGAACAAAATTATCCTTACTAGCAGTGCTGAACTACGTACCTTAATGGCACTAACAGAAAGAGCATAGACCCCAAAAAGAGACACAACCAAACCAATGATACACGCTAGCACCAGGAAACCGATCAGTGTTCCCAAGATCCCATTCACTAAGAACTGTAATACAAGCCACAAACACGATAATATATTCCAACAGTTCAACACGCCTGTATTTACATGGTAAATCATAATCATATGCAAATAATGGCACAAAAACTATATGAATATGAACAGAGGAAAATGTTATACTTCAATTAATTAATCAATTAGTATTCCCAAAGTCTAATTTAGTGATAGACTTCAATATCTGTCCATTTTTACTATGCATAATTTCTATTTTCTATTTATTAGCCTATATACTGTAAATTACAGTGTTATTTTAGTATTATTTATTACTGTTATAGTATATTAGCTTTTATTTTTTTATGCTTTCAGTTTAAATTTTTTGTCATTTTATTGTCGTTTTTATTCTTTTTAGTTCAATTTAGCTTTGTTTCAACTTCAACTTTTATAATGTAACTTAATAATAATAATAAACAAAAATGTATGTAACTTTATAATATTTTAATTTTAATATTTTAAAAAATAATGTATATTTTATTTCAGCTTTATTTCAATGAACAAAATGATTTTTAATTGTTTTAGTTAGCAATAACAAGATCAATACACCTACATTATATGGCAATGCAGCGCTTTAGTCGACCACTAGTCTAGCAAATAAATAAATGCTTGTGAGTTCTCTCCTAAAACACTGAGAAATGTGCATTAAATCTGTATTCGTCTATAACTGAGGGGAAACTCAGATTAGATTCATTTTGAACCAAATTCAGGATGTTTGCGGTATTCCCTGCTGCATCTTAAAGCTTGTAACATGACTCACCTCTTTATGTCCCCCTTTCTCTCCTTCTCCACAGCAAGCCCAGACAGAGTGAAGTGGGTCACAACACCACTGAAACAAGCAGGACAAAGCCTGGAGTCACATCTCTCTTTCTACTCACACACACTCAACCACAGTCTGCTGTCTGACAGAGACTGATGTTCAGATCGATGTACAGCTTCCTGAGTCCTACTCTCAAAATCATTGGCTTTTCTAATCCATGTATAGGATAGATAAAACTAAAACTGTCATCTCTCAAAATTTGCCTGAAATCATTTTTTTTTTTTTTTTTTTTTACAAAGCAAGCGGGCTAGTTGAAGTATAACATTTTCCCATTTTTTAATAGCCTTTTGTTATTTCGAATACCCGATATGATCGGTTTTGTTTATAGTATAGTAATCTTCGGCCACTTGTGAGAATGCAGGTGTCTTGGCTCGAGGATGAGCAGGATGGGGCGTCTCTGTTTGTTTACCTCTGTGTCCCTGTAGTAGTACGACTCTCCTCTGAATGGGATGTGTCTGGCCATGAGCCCAAATCCAACAATATCAAATGCTGCTGTTAGTAACTGCAGAACAATGGTTGTCAGCACCTGCGACAAACGAATGGACATTTATTGTATTTCAACAATAAATAATAATCTCATTTCCAATTTCCAATCATTCTGATTATCTAACTTCCAATGATAAAAGCTCAAAAATGTATGGAAAATCCACTGCCTCTAAAGGACATTAGCGATTGGTCACTTCACATGTCAGTCAAATAATGTCTCGCAATCTGAGTGGGCGGTTCTTAGCCAAAGTAATATGTAAAGAAGCCCTTTGTCATCAGAAGTTTGACTATACACGAAACCACTATTGCTGAGCCTGCACTAACTTTGGTCAATACAGGACGGGGTGCAAGGTCCTTTCAGAAGGAGGGATCTTAAAGGGTTTTAAATAAGGAAAAGACTGACATTAACTGACTGCAGTTGTTTAAAAGTTCCTGTATGCATTCAAGAATAAATGTTAATTTAAATCTTTATATTTGGAGTCTCAGGGGGCGTTTACACTACACTGTTTTCAGCCAAAAAATGTTATACATGGCTGTTCATGTACACGGGGCCCGAGAACTATGTAAACTACAAAAACGTGAATTTGTAAAAATATGGACGTAGGTTTCTGAAGAGCATTTTTAAAGCCTAAAAACCGGCCGCTGACATCTTGCAAGTGCGTCACCGCACGTCACTCCCATATAACTGAAAATGGACAAAAAGGTGGGTGGTGGGTGGAGCTGAGGTGCCTGGTTGCTGAAACCACGCCCACCTAGCTCGACCGTAGTGGCAATCCACCTGTCAGTCAAGTGGCCACACCCTTAATTATGCAGAACTTTAAGGCTTAATATAATTTAAACAGATGAGTTATAAAAAAATTCACCCCCTCACAGTTGTCATGAAGAGCAAAATTAGCTATATAGACCAAGACCATTTTTTGTACCAGGCTGTAAACTTATTTTTTTTTTCTGCTGTAAAGTTGGGCATTTTAGCATGGGGGAGATACAGATTTGACTCCCTTTTGAATTGCAGTTTAAGTCACTTTCAAGTTGGTTTCAAGAGAGACTGCGGGAGGTTGCCGCTTGGACATCACGTGCATGCATATTACGTGTTCAGTCTATAGGCGCGTAGTGTTTCTTCAGAAAGTGACATCGCCAACTACTGGCCTGGCATGCATAATACAACGTTTTTAGTCGTTTTCGGCCTATAGTAAAAAAGTAATACGTACACGTAATACGCATACGCATACACATGACGTCACTGTTTTCACAAATTCACATTTTTGGTAGTTTACACAATTTTCAGGCACTCAAAACAATGTTGTCGTGTACATGAACAGCCAAAATGCATACTTTTTTTTTTTTTTTTTTTTTTTTTTTTTGGAAAACAGTGTCGTGTAAACGCCTCTGAGACTGAGAGAAAATTCACGTTTTTGTTGTTTACATGGAGACGGTAAAGGCATCGTTTTCAAAACCAAATTTTCTATTTTCAGTTGAAAACGGAGTAAACATACCATAACTGTACTAACACTGTTAGAAAAAAGGTTCAATGTGGTTTTATATAGAATCCTAAGGTTTTTGACAAAATGCCAAAATGGCTCTGAATAAAGAGAAATGTCTTGAATGATTTCATAATACTTTGATGTTTAATGGATTTAATTTTTTTCTAGATAAAGTGTTTACAAGCTGTTCACAATTCATAACATTTAATAAAAATAAAAAAAATTTAAACAAAATTAATTATTAAATTATCCCATGAATTTTACACCCCTAAAATGTTCTATATGAAGCGCCTGACAGAACCCTTTAAGCCAAGGTTCTATACCCAATATTTTCTTCTGAGAGTGTACTAAGTTATATAAGCTAACTGTAACCTGTTCATGCTTCTTTTTCTTACACTTAATTGTGTGTTCATACCAGGCATTTAGTTGGCTTCCTCCCAGTGTGCACCAGGACAACACCAGTTATGACAAGCTGTAGGAAACAATGCCATATGTCACATTACTGATTTGAAACATCCCAAATCTATCTGCATGTATGTGTATTTGTACCTGAGCACCGTTGATGATGAGGATGATGATTTCACGCTGGATATGATAGTGCAGTTTATACACAATTGAGCTCAAAATGACACTCAACACTCCAATTACGATCTCAATAGCCTAAAACAAAGTAAAGAAAATATTAGAATAATATACTCTCATTATTTATATATATATATATATATATATATATATATATATATATATATATATATATATATATATATATAATGTTCTTCATTAAAACAAGACTGTGTTTGTTAAAGCCACCAGTATGCAATTAAAAACAAATAAGAAATACTTTACTGCCACACCAACAAAGTTTAATTGGATTTATAATTGTTTTTACATTTTATTTTACTGAGTACAGTCTGTCAGTATGTTTCATCTCAGATATGGGTGTGTCCTTGGATGTTGGCCAGATGTCTTCCAATAAATAAACTACGTGTGCACAAATGCATTTATAGTAAACTTAAACCTAAAGATTATTTTATGGCACCACTGACTGAATGGCTAAAATCGCATATGCAGCATTCCAACAATATGTAAACAATCTGCTCAATCTACATCCAGCATTATACAGGCTAGTGGATCAAACATCTGTAATGATTGGAGGTAAAACAGCGGCGATTATCGATATAATAATGTGATAGTGTACTGTAGTGAAACTCACGCCAAGTGTCTTGGGCTCTGCGCTCTTAAAAGCTTTAATCTGAGACGCGTACAGCGACATCCTGACAGATTCACCAATCACTCATCAATACCACACGATCCGCTGCAAACACAATCACAACAGCAAGCATCAACAAAACATGCTGGTATAGCGTGGATACGAGCTAATGCATTCTCCATGCATATTAAGAATTATATTTTCAATCCGCACACTCTTTATGTGTACTAACATGCTCGTGTGTGGTGAGGAGCGTCGCTTACCTTTGCGCACTGGCGTTCTGCAGCAGAGTCTGAGCGCGCGGCGGCTCTCCGCAGTGTTGATGTCATGAGGGGAGGCGGCGGCTACACAAGGAGAAATCCAGGTTGGCTCGGTCCCGAGCAGAACTCACTCGTGCCACCGGCCTTTATTCTAGAAAACATCCTTGCAAGCGCCCAAAAGCGGTGTATTTTTAACCCGGTTATGAATTATGTAGAGGATAAGCGCTGTGTATGCTCTTAGAAACTGCAGACTAATAAATTAGTGAAACGTGTGTTTATTATCTTCTATCTGAATAATGTCTTGCTTATATGGGCTATGGATGGGTGTGTATGTCTTAGTAAAGAAGTGGTTTTCAACCAGGGGCCCGGGGTCCACTAGGGGGCCTCAGCAAACTTCCAAGGAGACCTCAAGATGGCTTAAAGCATTAGTTCACCCAAAAATTCTGTCATTAATCACTCATCCTCATGTCGTTCCAAACCCGTGAGACCGCGGGTCATCTGCGGAACACAAATGAAGATATTTTTGATCTCTGAGAGCTCTCTGCCCCCTCCATAGACAGCAATTTAATTACCACATTCAAGGCCCAGAAAGGTAGTAAAGACATTAGTAAAATAGTTCAACCTCAGTCGACACAGACGAGAAGAAATATCTGAGGGTGAGTAATTAATGACAGAATTTTCATTTTTGGTTACAAACCCTATACAATTATTTAAAATAAGAAAACAACTAAACATCAAGACATTTATTTTAATAGTAATTAGTTTTAAAATATTATTTTAATCTATGGACACTCCTAATTTCTGTAAATTAAAAAATGGGGCAAGAGCTTCGTAAAACACTTTAGACAGTGGAGAACCTTGGAGGCAAAAAGATTGAGAACACAGTAGACCCAGCTCTAGTGTTTTATTGGCTAATGGTGCCAATAAAATGAGTCCTTTTTGAGTTGAGAAGTCGTGTTTATGACGTCAGGTGAGAGCAAGATGGCGGTCTGCCTCCTCTTATTTAACTACACAAGGCTTTTAAACTCTACTTCCAGAAAACGAAAAACAAAGAATGTGCATCAGAGGCCTGTTGCATGAAGCCAGCTGAACAAACTGAGTTTCAGAGTAGGTTTAGAGTTGATAAATCCAACCTGGTTTAGATCAAATTAAACGGTCTCTCAAAGCTTGGTATAAACGTTCTCTGTCAACTCAGGTTTAATCCAGAGTTTGCGATTAACTCTGAAGCGCGTGCGCCTGAAAGTGTGACACGTGCGGCAAACAGCCAATCACAGTGTCCGTTTGATTCGATTATGAAGAATTATGAATTATGAATGCATGTATTATATTTATATTAATATTTGGCTACTTGTCAATCAATATAATAATTATAAGAATATATGATATGAATTAAAAGTAATTATAATTCATATTATATAAATATAATGAATAATTAGCACCAAAAGTTTTTTCACTATAAACTGCTTTAATTTGGAACGAGAGATACAGGCTTTACTGCATCTTTACTTGCAGCTGATTGGTCCAGCTTGAGTTTGCGATCTCTAACCCAGAATAAAGCCTTCTCCAGAGCAGGTTAGCCTTGTAGTGTAAGTTACCATGGTGATGAACACTGCTAAACCAATCCACTTTCTTGAGCCCGAAAAACCAGTTTGCTCAAACTAATCTCAAATTTACCTGGCAATTTACTGAAACCAGCTTTGTGCAACAGGCCACAGGTGTGTTTTGCTTTTTAATGTTTTTTTTTTTTTTTAAATAAATTTATAAAGCCACTGTAAACTTTATTGTTACATTTTATATTGTTATATTACAATGTTATTATATTTAATGAAGGGAATTAGCTTATTTAGTTGTAAATAAAAAAAAGCCTGACAATATCCCTGCTAAATACCTTTAAATATTGTGGTATTCGGCCACGTTTCTCATTGACACACCCCTAACTCGTAAAGATCGGGGCTTTATACGACTTTGTGTAAACATAATCTTTTTGACATGACTTGAACGCACCATAACAGTGTGTGAATATGGAGGTTTGGGGCTTCAGAGTCTGACCATAATTAAAAGTTAATATGTTTCTGGATCAACATCTTTGCTGATCTTGGAACAACGTTCCAATCAACCAATCAGATTTGAGTGACAGTTTATGTCAAATTTAGGCTTACAACCAGGGTCAGGTGCTTAATTTCCCTAATTTCAGGGGTAAGTTATGAGTATGCTTAGGTTTAGGATCAACAAAATACGTTGATTCAGGAACATGTCTTTCGTGGCAAAATCGTGGTGACCTCAAATTAAGAAGCACATTTCTGGCACATAAGAAAAAAAAACTTTCTACATCAAGATTATGACATATTAAGATATGCCCTTTCTGTCCTTATATCCGTGCAGACGTGTTTTCTCTCTGTTCCCTGCTGGCTCTCGCGCTGTTTTGTTTTGTCTAGTGTTTCGTCTCTTCTCTTCTCTGACTGCTGCTCTGCTGGACTCTTGAAAATACTGAAATGGAATTGATTAACTGGTCAATCAGCGCAATCGACAAGATTTTCTCACTAAGGAAGGGTGCCCCGGGAGAACCCACCTGCCCGGACGGGACCTTTGCCGCAGGGTACGTGAGGGACGCATGGAACAACTGGCAAGTCCTGTGCCTGGAGGCTCTGTCCGTGGAGGATGCGGAAGATTTATACATGATTGGATTATTGATGGCGGGGTTCCTATTCTTTGGCTTTGGGATTGCCCTGACCTATCGGAAGATTGGTAAGACAGCTGCAAGCAAATTCACCCAGCCGCTGTCTGTGGAAATTAAAGAATGCTTCGGGTTATGTGTGACCGTTTGAAGGAATTAGATCAGAAAGTGATAGGAATTGAGGAACTGAACCGTAAATAACGCAGTCCGGACTGCGGATACGCAGGGTAGAGTGGGCTCTATCGGGGGTCAGATCGGTGAACTTACGGACTGTAACCGGTCTGGCCATGAGGCTGGACGTAATGTCTAGGGAAACTGCACAGACCGGACGCGAATGCTGAGGACCAGATCTGATTGATTGATTATGATCCGGACAAATTACCGAAGATCATCAAATGGATTAAAAATAATAAATTGTATTTTGCCTGACCTAATCAACTAGCCCAACGAACCTCACTTGGTCCCTATCTCTCGGTTGGGAGGTCAGCCGGGCAGCTGTCTGCTATCTTTCCCTGTGCACTGCCTTATCTCCCTTCAAGGACAAACCATAGAACTGAACTCGAAAACATCTGAAGTTATGGCTAACATTCTCACACAACACAATCTCAGACTCACTCGCACCATACACAACCTACCCGATCCCACCCCCCCCTCCAACCGTCTGCCTGTTTATCTATCTCCTCTCCCACTCCATACAAAAAATCCCATCACGTGACCACGTGTACTGTGTCATGTTTATGTTTAGTTGTGTTTGCTATGTAATGCTTGCTAAATTGCATTCTTGTATTTCTGGAGAGCGTAGGGCGGCACCTGAATAATCGGCTGCGGCCCGGAGGCTTGCTCCAAACTTCATTTCGTTATACTGTACTTGTACATGTGTAATGACGAATAAACTTCAACTTCAACTATTAAGTCATAATTATGCAATAGAAAGTTTTTCTCAATTTTGACTTTTGTCATAATGACTTTTTATGGCATAATTATGAGAATTATCTCATAATTATAAGCATGATTTTTACCTTATGTGGCATAAAATGGCTTTCATAAATTAACGTTTGAATGCCTCAAAGAAATCAGAACAGCAAGGTTGGGGGAGAGTCTCAAAAATACATATAATTTTTTCATACAACATCAAAGTCGTTTTTGCCTGAGGAAGTAATCACAGCAAAAGCATGTTACTTGAGTGCTTTCCTTAGGATCTATATTGGATGGCAAGAAATAAATGTGCCCCCCCAGCACCAAGAGGTAAAATGTACAGATGTCAGACCATGGAAATAACCAGTAACCTACAACATTTAGAAAACCTCCAGTAACCTACAAAAACTAAAGCACACAGGATATTTATGAATAGTATCAAGGTAAAGCCCTGCTAATATTACTGGGATACGTGACTGCATGAGATAATAAATATTCATGAGCCCAGCCTCCGAAGGGCAGCGACATCACATCCACTTTAAATAGGCTGTTTGAACAAACAAACAAAAAATAAATAGTAGAGAAGACAGATTGTGCTAGCTACATAAACTCCACTGCAAATAAAAAAATATATATATATATATATTTCAAATTATGAAAACATTTATTGAATGGTTTTTATTGTATAAAATGTTACAATTTATTTTATGCAAGCATTATGAAAGAAAGTAATGAAAAATTATGAATGGCCAGTTCACAGTAACAACGATAACTATAATACGTTTTAATAATTGTTCTAATTCTATGAGAATATCAAACAGCCAATCAGAACCCAGTGTACTTTAAAGTCCCAGTGAACCGGAAGTTATAACTGATTTTATTTCAGTGCTGTGATGTATTTCCAAGTGAAAGGGAATAGAGGGCAGGGTTTTACTTCAGCGCTCCTCCTCTCCATCTCTCACTCATAGCAGACTAAAGGTCGTTACATACTCTGCAAGAACAGAGAAAAAAAAAAAAGCTTGTTCTCGACACATTATCTGAGCAGAACTTTATTCTTGTGGGTGTCCGAGAACTATTGTGTGATTGGTCAGAAAGTTAATGCAGAGAAACGGACATGTCCGGCACCTGCTTTTGTCGTGAAGTATGGAATGTCCTGACCAGAATGAACTTTGTTCTTGTTCTTGCCACCTCGAGAAAACGAAAAAAATTATGAGTATGTGCCAAGCTTAACGGATGGAGGGGAGTGGTTAAGGATATTCAAACCCAAGCCGTCAAATTGTCGTCATCGGAAAGGGAACGCCATTCCAGACCAGAAGTTACATTTCAGATTTTGATTACCACGGCAAACAATTTTTTTCTGTATATTAACTTCCACGGATTAATTGTTCACTCCAAGACCTGTAATGTGTAAATAAGATTGATTTTCATTTCATGAGGACTTTAAAGAGTGCAAGCATTTAAAGTGGCAGACAACATAACTGCAGCAAACGCTAATAATAAACAGAACATTATCGTCTGTTGCTGTGAACGCTAATATAGTTATTCTCAAAACAATGCAAGAGCAATAATGAAATACAAAGTACATTTCATTCATAAAATCAGCAAGAAGTGTACTATAGATCCCACAGAACATTCCCGTACAAAAGTCTGTATACCAGATGATACCGCAAAAATCACAAACCATCTAATGGGAAATGGGTATACTGTATTATATCAAACATTTCCATCAAAAAGAAAGCAAGTAAATGTTATAAAGTTTAGGTTATGTGATGATTAAACTTTTGGCTAAACCTTGGCCATACGTGTGTGGCCGTTCAGGGGTTGGAGGCACAATCCACCCCAACCTTCAGGAGACTGGTGTCACTGCCGTATAAATCAACATCAGTTTCATCATCCTGGAATAAAAAAGGTGAATTTGTTAGATCACATCTGTATGTCACAATCAGCTAAAAAAAAAAAAAACTTTCATTTTAAAGGTTGTCTGAATTATTACATGTAAAAAAAAAAAAAAAAACGTATAAAATATTTATCCATTTGTCAGCCATTTAGTCTGAGCAACTTAAAAATGAAACCGCAAGAACTTGCAATGTCAAGTTTGTTTGTGAGGGTTCAACTAGCAGGCTGCTGAGCATGCTCAGTTTGATCACTGTTGGTGCACTTGAATAATTTGTATTTATGGTCAAAGCATGGGGAGTTATAAATATTTGTTATTAAGAAATAAGAGGTTTTAGCTCTATGTAGTGTTTTTGATAGTATTTTGTTGTAAAAGCTGTATGTTTCAAGTCCCAATTAGAGTGAATAGAGCTCTCTTTGTAAGATTTCTTCCATTTCAGAACATATACACATATTGCTTTGGTGTACAGAATTCTATATCCTTTTTTAGTTTGTTCAACTATTACTATTATGTAATATCAATGTTCATATTCATTTAAAATGCAATCCTATTTGAATATGGATCTACAAGTAAACATTATTAATTTTGAGTTCATGAAAAAGAGTTGAGTTCAAATGATTTCAAAAAAAGTCCTGAAGCTGGTTGCCTTAAGTTTCTGAGTTCTTAGCTACTGATATTTTACAGTGTGATTTGTGGTGTATAGGATACACTTCCATCCACCCATTTTTATGCAAATTTATGAAAAAAAAAAAAACGCTGAATAGAAACGGCAAGATCCATAAAATAAAAAACACATGCGCTCAAATGAGGACAACATTTTTTTTATCCAATAAGAAGACATGCGCAAACTACAATGGAAACACATTTACTAAATCCTAATAAATCCTTCGATGCGCTACAAAAAAAACCCCTCAGTAGTGGATGTGATTGGATAACTGAACCAACCAGTGGATTAATCTTATTGCACAGCATCTCAAATGTTGGTTTGACCGTTCTGAAATGCCTGAGCCAAAGTCTGTCATCACAATGGTTAGGCATAATTACCTTCCAGAAGTGTCTCACACGATTGCGTTCCCAAACACCAGGCATCCGCCTCCAAATGCAAGATAACGTAAGTGTATATTGCGTTTCGTCTGCATGCTCTGAGGCGCAAATCATTTACGATTTACGAAGAAAGAGCCACAGTGGCTTCCCTGATTGCAACAACTTCCATTTTTATTACAGATATTTTATTACAGGAAGAGGCAATTTAGTTTTCTTGAACACACGGGATGGCAACGGTGCTTTATTTGCACAACTTTGGATGGAAACATAGCAACTGAGAAGTTTTCAGAAAAAAATGTCCTAATTCACTAATTTATCATGTGGTTGATACATTTCAATTCACTTATTACCTGGTTGATGGCTCGGCTGGAAAAGATGGACAGAGAGATGCACACGCACATTTGAAGAACAGACAGCACCAACAGAAGACCCTTCACACCATCCATCAAATTCTAAATAAAAAATATTGCACATAGCAAACAGACAGTCAGGATCTGTCATATGAATATGCTACAGGAAGACATATGCACCAGCATTCATTAAATGTAAACTTGAGATCATCACTAGTTACAGACGTACATTAAATCTCCAAAACATGCTTGAACATGACCAATCATATTTGCTGTTACAAGGGTCTTCTCCCGGTCTGAGGCTGAGCTCCCAACTGAAGTATCCAGCTCCTGTAGCAGCCAGCAGAGCACAGATCACACTCAGGGCCAGTGTGGCTTTGATCTACACAAACGCAAAGCATAAGAAAATTGATTTCTTACAGAAATAAAGTGTTTTCAGGTTTTCAGTTAACATTTGAAGATTTCATTAAATCCTGTTGATGACTTATAAGAGAGTGCCGAATGCTGTAGATATCTGAACACACCAGGTACGCACTGAATGCAGTGTTTAAAAAAAAAAGACGTAAAAATATATAGTAAATATGAGAATTTGCTCACCATAGTAGGACTGGAACTCTTGTGTGCAGCAATTGCCATGGATCCAGAGAGGACAAACTAAAAAACAAAAATATATTACATTTGAAAGTACAATTTATTTGGTTCATTAAACTGACCCAAGCTCTTTATATGAGAAATTGTAAAATAAAATAAAAATAAATAAAACCTGATACAAACACTATCATATTTTCAGACATGAACAATAAATAATCAGATTTATTAAATTACACAGATCAGGCGTAACATTATGATATTAGGTGAAGTGAATAACACTGATTATCTCTTCATCACAGCACCTGTTAGTGGGTAGGCAGCAAGTGAACATTTTGTCCTCAAAGTTGGTATGTTAGAAGCAGGAAAAATGGGCAAGCATAAGGATTTGAGAGAGTTTGACAAGGGTCAATTTGTGATGGCTAGAAGACGGGGTCAGAGCATCTCCAAAACTGCAGCTCTTGTGGGGTGTTCCCGGTCTGCAGTGCTCAGCATCTATCAAAAGTGCTCCAAGGAAGGAACAGTGGTGAACCGGCGACAGGGTCATGGGCGGCCAAGGCCCACTGATGCACGTGGGGAGCGAAGGCTGGCCCGTGTGGTCCGATCAAACAGACGAGCTACTGGAGCTCAAATTCATGGGCATCGGAAGCAAAAAAAAATTGGGTGGGTCCACTCTCAGAAAAATTTGACTGGAGTAGATGCTATTTACATTAAGTACAAATAGATCGCCTTGTTTAATAAACGCCTGTCTGGGCCAGACAAAATTACGGAAAACACAGAGTCATTTACAGCAACAATAGCGTAGGGGTAAGATGCACGGCATCAAGTTGACACAAATCGATCCGAGGTTCGAATCCCCCTTTTGCCGAACTCTTTTCCCATCACATCGGAAAAAATAAAAATTAAGATATTTGAAAAGTGGAAATAAAGCGTCTAACATGTTTAATAATAAGTGTTTATCAGATAGGTAAACACACATTTGCTGAATTAGAGACAATAAAAGTGAGTGGGTCCAATATCATTGGTCTTAAAAAGTGGGTGGGTCTTGTCCCACCCACATACAATGGTTCCGACGCCCATACTCAGATTGCTCAAGAAGTTAATGCTGGTTCTGATAGAAAGGTGTCAGAATACACAGTGCATCGCAGTTTGTTGCGTATGGGGCTGCATAGCCGTAGACCAGTAAGTGTGCCCATGCTGACCCCTATCCACCACCGAAAGTGTCAAAATGAGCCACGTGAGCATCAGAACTGGACCACGGAGCAATGGAAGAAGGTGGCCTGGTCTGAGAAATCACATTTCTTTTACATCACATAGATGGCCAGGTGCATGTGTGTCGCTCACCTGGGGAACATGTGGCACCAGAACACACTTGGGGAAGAAGACAAGTCGGGGGAGGCAGTGTGATGCTTTGAGCAATGTTCTGCTGGGAAATCTTGGGTCCTGCCATCCATGTGGAAGCTACGTTGACACGTACCACCTAACTAAGCATTGTTGCAGACCATGCACACTCTTTCATGGAAACGGTATTCCCTGGTGGCTGTGGCTTCTTTCAGCAGCATAATGCACCCTGCCACAAAGCAAAAATGTTTCAGGAATGGTTTGAGGAGCACAACAACGAGTTTGAGGTGATGACTTGGCCTTCAAATTCCCCAGATCTCAATCCAATCGAGCATTTCTGGGATGTGCTGAACAAACAAGTCCGATCCATGGAGGCCCCACCTCACAACTTACAGGACTTAAAGGCTCTGCTGTTAACATCTTGGTGCCAGATACCACAGCACACCTTCAGGGATCTAGTGGAGTCCATGCCTCGATGGGCCAGGGCTGATTTGACAGCAAAAGGGGACCAACACAATATTAGCAATAATGTTATGCCTGATTGGTGTATATTTCAGTGACATTTATCGTGCATTATTGATTATAAAGCTTATATAAATTTTTATATTTCTAGTATTATTAGGTCTCAGAATGTACACTCACAGGAAGTCCAAGGTAGATTGCATACTCGGCAAGTGGCATGTCGCCAAGTAGTGTGATGGTATACAGAGTCACGATTACCAAACCAGTAAAAATCTGCACCAACTGCACAAACACAATTCAGGAAAATATACATCAAATGCATTAAACAAACTTTCCTAATCATCTAAACAGAGAGAGAATATTCAAAGGAAAACTGATTTAAAATCAACAAATTATGGGCAACATCTTTTGCAAACTGCTAAAATGCTCTAGGAAATAATTTGGCCTCTGAGAGTCCAAATAATTTTCTGTTGTCAACATGCTGTCAATAAAGCTTAACTTATATTTAATATTGATATGAAACTGCATCTGAATACATGTGCCCAGCTCTCACCCCCAGTGACAGAGGCTTCCCCTTCAGGAACATCCTTGTTCTTGGTGGCAGGTTGGACTTTTCCCCTTTGACCGAGCTCGCCTCTAGGTCCGGAGACTCAATTTTTTTCTCCAGTGGGATAACATGAGTCACTACCCTCACTCCATTCGCCTCAGTAGTCATTGAAGAGGCCATATCGCACAGAAATTCGAGTCTCACTTTTTATGCTGTAACAACAAGGAAGCAAAAGACACATGAAACAAGACGAATCGCCAAACCTGTTTCTTATTTCCTGATAAAAATGTGCAAATCTCAAATCTATTTTTTTTTGCTTAAGAATGTTTTTAGCAAACAATGTAAGTTTAAATCTATACAACTGAAACTGAATTATGTAGTCATTATTTTATTCTATCTGGGGACACAACAGGTGTGTTTTATCACACACCTTCAGTCAGTGGCTATGGCATTGATGGAAAAATTAAATCACTCTCTCCATTTTGGGATATTATATGCAATATGTTCAAGGTTGTATTGAACTTTTGTTTTTTTAAATATAGGTCGTATGAATATTTTGAGCATATAAATGTTACTGGACTGACCTGAACATAAGTTTATGTCCCGGATGTAAGTTATACATAAACGGCTAGATTACAAAACAGCAGGCCTAAGATTCGTGGAAGAATTCCAAAATATCTTTTTTTGCGATATGACATCCAAACAATGCCGTCTAGGCAGGCAGCTTACTGGTTTCAAAGACGACGATACTACAAACGTTGCATAGAAAGCCAGATTTTGAGGCACAGCCATCATATTTATGTAAGTAATTGAATAATTGCTCACTACGCAGTACGAACTTATCAACGCTGGGAAAACTAACCCTAACGCTTGTAGTATATATACAAAAGACTTACAGATTCTACTGACGATCAGTTGACGTGCGACCTTATACCGACAGAACAACAGTAAAACGGGAAAATTAAACTTCCTTCTCCTCCCACCGAATTCATTTAACCCCTTCAGGCACAGAGACATAATTCCTGTCACTACAGTACACTGTCAGAGTGTCAGTTCAATCCAGTAACTAGTTTTGGTTTTGTTTTCCATCTATTTTGTATGCATGTAAAAAAGTAAAATAATGAAATCTTTAAACACAGATAAAGAAAACATGGACACTCATATTTGAAAAATGATAATGTGTATTGACCTACCCTTACAAAAAATAACCATGGTTTTATTGTAGTAAAAGTGTAGTAACCATGTTTTTTTGGCTAATTGATTACAATTTTATATACATTTATATAACCACAATTTTACCACAAATATCATGGTTAAACTATGGTTAGAGTAGCAAAACCATGGTTAATTTGTGGTTACCATGGTTTAACTACAATAACCATGGTTTTTTGGCTTTATTTGTAGTAAAACCATGGTTCATTTTCATAAGGGTATTAACGTGTGAGATATAAACATATCATTTTGACATACAATTTATGACATATAATCAATTCACCAGTTCACCACCTTATCTCTTCTCTCGTATGTTCCTTGTACCATTCCCAGGTCATTGCCGTTTTACTTGTTGCCAGTAATGTCTTAAACATTTGTCAGCTTTTTCAGCTTCATCTGTAATATCCCCCAAATACACAACATGAAATGGCTTCGGCATATGGAGAGGGAAAATATGAATAATTGACCGTATGACTTGCCAAAAACTATTCAACGTTGGGCATTGTGTTTCTTCTGCCCCACAGTTCCTCCAGCATGAGTGGGAGGTTCTAGTTTGTAATGCCCGTGTAATAAAAAATTAAGTCAGATTCTTCCAACTGAACTCACACCACATGCTTGAGATTGTTGTGGGATAGTACATATTTTATTCCACTGGCCCAGCAACCTGCCTCTTTTTCCCATTTTAATCTTATTTTAATCTTGTTTTATTGTGACATGTTGCTTAAGGACTGTGAGTTTTTGATGGAATTAGATTTTATCTTTAAACAACATTTGTAACACACTGATGTACTTAAACTAACAAAACAAATTTGTTTTATTTGTTATTATTTTTTGGACGGTATTGTGTTGACAAACCTATAGCATTCAACTTTAATGAACAATAAATTGAAAATGTAGGATTGTTTTAAAACAAGAAAAATAAGACAACCATATTTTGAATATCACACATTAAATGCAAAAGCCAATTTGATTTTTCATTAGGTACAATAGACCTTAGTCAAAGTAGATGCCATATTGAATTTTCCGTGGACAAAAACGAGGCTGTGACAGACAGTCTTACAGTCTTTCCAATGGCATGCGCTATTTAATGGTTCTAGATCACATCCTGACATTTTTATTAATTGTTTGTGTACTGAAACCAAGTAAAATAAGTATGATCATCATAAATCATTAAATATAAGATCAAATAATTATAAATATCATGAAATGTATTGCTGACATTCTAGCGATCAAATCTGAATAATTTCAAAATGGAAATGTTGATATTTTCCAAACTAATTATGGGTTAAGACTCCTTAGTTTTTCATAATCTTAGAGAACAGATACTGCTGGTTTTAGGGCTCAGCTTTGCTTTTCTTCCAGTTCTGTTTGCCAGATATTGTCTGACTCGGTGTCTTTAGGTTGTTTCTGAGGGGTGGTTTTGTTGCACTTCATGCTTTGTCTCCACAGGATCACAAAAGCAACGAATACAAAGAGACAAATTACAAACAAGAGGCAAAAAGCAACCATTTCAGAGTAGTAACTCTTCTGTGAGATGCAAACAGTGTCTTTTCCAGCTGTGTTCATGTTAACAGTAGATTCAAGATTAGTCCTGGCTCGTTTTTCACCGCTCCTGTCTGGTGTCATAAATGCATTTGTCCTTTCATTTGTTGTTGGTTCATAATTATAATCAGATTCATCAAACTCAAGTGTAGTGTCAGGGATGGGCTCTTTTTCCGTGCCCTTGCTGGTGTCCAGGGTGACATCAGGTTGCTGGTGTGATGTGGGAAGAAGAGAACGAGGGATGACCGGGAGAATTACAGCGAAGGCGGCAATGGTTTGCTCGAAGCCCAGCTCCTTCGACACGCAGCGGTAGGTGTTCACAGTCTCTGGAGTGATGCGGAAGACCAGGCTGCCATCGGCCCGCTGCAGGTACGGAAACCGGGGAACAGCGCTGCTGTTTGAAAACCTCCAGGTCACCTCCGCAAGTCTGGATCTCGACTGACATGGTAGAACCACAATCTCATTCACCTGTGCAATCCGTGTCACTGGAGAAAGACAAAAGGTTCAGTTCAACCAAATATTACAATTTCACATCAGTTTTTAAAATTAAAACCATAAAAAGGTTTCTTGAATGAAATAAAATATAAAAAACTTATTTTAATTCAGCTACTTTCCAAGTAACATTTCTCTCTTTTTTTTTAGTTTAACTTGGAAAAAAAAAAAAAAAAAAAAAACTCTATCACAAGTTAAAACTTTATACAAACTTTAACAGTACCTTAGTGATACTAAAATATGATACTAAAGTAGCATAACACTGCCTTTCTCAATTTAATGTCACCATGAAATTAAAATGGACAATTATTTCTTATTTTATGGAATAATGGAATGATTTACCCGTGCACATCATTATTTTATTTTTTTATTAATGTGCCCTCATAATCTTTAATCAAAATAACATCCCCTCCCTCTTGCAGTGACATCTCTTCTCTTCTCTGATGACATGTTTACTGGCGTGAGGGCGGGACAACCTGTCCACACCAAACCACATCCATCCAATCAATTCCTTATGGACAAAATCAAGTCTCACCCTCCATGTTTTCTTGTTCAAGAAGCTGTTTCACACAGATATACGTCACAATAGGAAAAAAAAGACTATCGCAACTTCCGTGTCACATCTGCAAGTCAATCTTTTTATGGGCCCTATTTTAACGATTTGCATGGTGCAATTGCACGTAGAGTGTGTCTGAATCCTCTTTTGCTAGTTTAACGACAGGAAAAATGGTCGGCGTGCCCGGCGCATGGTCTAAAAGGGTTGTACCTAGTTTCTTAATGAGTAAAGGGTGTGTTTTGGACATAATGTGCAATAGCAAGTCTTATCTCCCATTCCCTTTAAAAGCCAGTTGCGCTCGCGTCATGGCGGATTTGCTATTTACATGAAGGAATTTGCAAGCTGAAAAAAAAGGGCTTTTCTAACGAGGAAACGGATCTGCTCATCCAATGACGATTGCTTGCTCATCATTACTGCAAGTAGGTAGGCTAATTCTGATACATGCAATGACTATACATTATGACATGTAGGCCTTTTTATATCACAATTATAATCGTTTACATTTTAATCCTTTAATTTTTCATATTTAAAAATGTTTGTGTGCTGCTGCGCATCCCTGTGTGTAATAAGCAGAGTGTACGCGTGTTGTGGACCCACCTATAGGCCCTTTGTGTGGAATATAGTACTAATCTAATAATCTTAAACTGTGTGGATGTTTTTACAATAAGTAAGAAACTTCTGCTGCTTGGTGGTGATTATGAGTTGAAAATTTGGCACCTTCACCTAAAGTGTGATACTATTAAATGTGTCAGCAGTTACAAATAAACAACATGTAGACGATGTGTTCACCTGTAGCAGCAGAATTTTTGAACTCTTTGCACTGTTCGTTGACATTTCCACTTTCCACATCCTGCCGTCTGTGAAACACACACACACACACACACACACACACACACACACACACACACACACACACACACACACACACACACACACAACAATAGTAATAGATAAAAATTAAAAAAAATATGTAATGCTTGCCAACTGCATTCTTGTATTTCTGGAGAGCGTGTGGCGGCGCCTGAAAAGGCTGCGGCCCGGAGGCTTGCTCCAAACTTCATTTCGTTATACTGTACTTGTACATGTGTAATGACAAATAAACTTGAAACTTGAAACTAGTAGTGTGATATCAGATAAAAGCACTTCTAAAAAGCAAAAACAAAACTGCCACATTTCATCTTGGTCAGACCAAAAACTATAATTTTTTTTGTTACTTGAAATAAAGCTGAAATAAAATATAAACATTGGATGAAAAACTTCAATAAAAAATGTAAAGGTTGCATTTATATTTAGCAACTAACTATCCTTATTTTGCAATTATTTTCTGTGAATGTGCTATAGGTAAATAACTAGAAGAATAACAAAGTGCAGTAAACAGTGAAACTATTTGTGCTACAGTGCGTTTATAATTACGACAATACATTAAAATAATATGATAAGAAATACCAGCTTTCAGTATCAAGCAGCATAACAAGCTGTTTTGTCTAAAATTAAAATAAATATGTAAATTAAATTAATGACAAATGTCTTTGAAACAAAAAGACATGTTAAACTGCACTAATTGGAAGAATGCATTGGATTAACAGTGCTTGCATTTTAATGCATTGTATTTTCAGGGCTTGAATTTTTGGGGGGGCTGAAATTTAAGACATTCAATAATCCATATTCACCTTCCAAACCTCATTTCCAAAATATTGGAAATAACAGGAGACTATGCTGCTCTTTTTTTTCACTTCACCAGTCATAATGTTATGCCTGATCTGTGTATATTTATAGTTAACAAATTGCTAAACCACTGCTTTAAATTAAGGGAGTGAAATAGCTCACTAGGTTGGGAACAGAGTCAACAGACAGTGTATAAAAATGTACCGATGATCAAGAGAAGACAAACAAAAGACAAAAATAAAAAAATTAAATTAAATTAAAATTAAAGCGATTAAAAATAAATAAAAGCTAAATAAAAATATATTTTTAAAAATAATACAAATGACAGAAGCCTATAGCAAACAAATACTAAAGCTTAATTTAAAATATAAAAATAAAAGCATATTCAAAAATATTAATAAATACTATAATATAATATATAAACTCTGGATCAGACTGACTTTTGTGGGTGGTTCTTGGCCCATTTAGTCACTATTACAGATAATTTCATCTAATAGATCAGATATTGGTATAGAACAGACAACTCACAGGTTAGAACCAATTCCATACACAGTAGCACACACTCTGGTCTTTGAGTTCCAGCCACAGAACGGGTCACGTGCTAACACACATTCTGCACAGTTTAGGTAAGCTGAGCAGTTGGACACAGGCACTCGGAAGACGCCCTCAGAAGAGCCGATGAACAGCACACCCTATGGTAAACCATTAAATGAAACCTGATCACACTGTACATATAATAAATTATGGCTCTGTTCCAAGACCTAGTTTGCTGTCTATGTATGCAGCATTTTAAAGCATCATAGCTGCGCTCTTAATGTGAAAGGTAAGATAAAAAATTTTTTTTTTTTAATTCCTTCAAGATGGCGGATGATGCAAGATAAATGTTGATGATTTATGTTTTACATAATTGAACATTTTATATATATATCTGCACACCGATTAGACATAACATTATGACCTAATATAGTGTTGGTCCCTGTTTTGCTGCCAAAACAGCCCTGACCCATCAAGGCATCGACTCCACTAGACCCCTGAAGACATGCTATGGTATCTGGCACCAAGATGTTAGCAGCAGATCCTTTAATTCCTGTAAGTTTGTTCAGCACATCCCACAGATGCTCGATTGGATTGAGATCTGGGGAATTTGGAGGACAAGTCAACACCTCAAACTCGTTGTTGTGCTCTTCAAACCATTCCTGAACCGTTTTTGCTTTGTGGCAGGGCGCATTATCCTGCTGAAAGAGGCCACAGCCACCAGGGAATACTGTTGGGTGTACATGGTCTGCAACAATGCTTAGGTAGGTGGTACATGTCAAAGTAACATCCACATGGATGGCAGGACCTAAGGTTTTCCAGCAGAACATTGCCCAAAGCATCACACTGCCTCCACCCGCTTGCCTTCTTCCCATATTGCTTCCTGGTGCCATGTGTTCCCCAGGTAAACAATACACACGCACCCGGCCATCCACATGATGTAAAAGGAAACGTGATTCATCACACCAGGCCACCTTCTTCCACTGCACCGTGGTCCAGTTCTGATGCTCACTGTTGGTGCTTTTGGCGGTGGACAGGGGTCAGCATGGTCACCCTGGCTGGTCTGTGGCAAACTGTGATGCACTGTGTATTCTGACACTTTTCTATCAGAACCAGCTTTAACTTCTTAAGCAATTTGAGCTACAGTAGCTCATCTGTTTGATCGGACCACCCTGTCGCCAGTTCACCACTGTTCCTTCTTTGGACCACTTTTGATAGATACTGACCACTGCAGACCAGGAACACCCCATAAGAGCTGCAGTTTTGGAGATGCTCTGACCCAGTCATCTAGCCATCACAATTTGGCCCTTGTCAAACTCTCTCAAATCCTTACACTTGCCAGTTTTTCCTGCTTCTAACACATCAACTTTAAGGACAAAATGTTCACTTGCTGCTTAATATATCCACCCACTAACAGGTGCCATGATGAATTTATAATTAGTGTTTTTCACTTCACCAGTCATAATGTTATGCCTGATCTGTGTATATTTATAGTTAACAAATTGCTAAACCACTGCTTTAAATTAAGGGAGTGAAATAGCTCACTAGGTTGGGAACAGAGTCAACAGACAGTGTATAAAAATGTACCGATGATCAAGAGAAGACAAACAAAAAGACAAAAAATAAAAAAAGTAATGCTTTAAAACCTTGCTTTTGGAGAGAAGGATGTTTTTCACAGTCTGTGGTTGCTTAAAAGTCTGAATCTCCTCGATGATATGAGGACCTTTAGCCAGCAGGGCAACTTTATGAAGAAAGCCAGACTCTGAATAAAATAGAAATGGACAGATATGGGCACCAGGAAAAAGTCTGGCCATAGAAAGTAGTAAGTCGGTATTCATTGTTTACCGGTGAGTAGGTACAGGATGGTGTAACTTTGTCCATTTGCAGCTTGAGTTCTCTGAACAGCTAATCGGCTATAATGCTCTTCAGTGGAGGACAGAAGCAGTTTCTTCCCCACAGAATGCACAGCTTTTTCAGCCAGGAAGCTCTTTTTTACAATGTTTAACACACGGTCAGTGTCATTAAAAAGTCCACACTGCAAATAGATGAGAGAAGTTTGGTTACACAATGGTTAAAGCAGCTGTGAGTCATTGTTTGCATGTTAAAATACATTCTCCTGCCCCAGTTTAATGTGATATTATAAGTAAATCATTGCAGTGTGTAATCACTGTGGTACTTTGCAAACATTGCTGTTTGGTTTAGTGATCCAACACATCACCTTTACTTGGTTATGGTTAATTCAAAATTAGTGTGTGACATTATGGGAGTAATATGGGTTGGCAATATAATTTGTTGAGCATAAAGGGTTAGTTTATATTGTTCCAAACTCATAAGACTTTGGTTTATCTTTAAAACACAAATGATGATATATTAAATGAGATTTCTGTCGCTCCACTGACAGCTACGCAACTACCACTTCAACGCAACAAAAAGTTAATAAAGAGATTGTAAAACGAATCCATATTAATTGAACGGTTAAATCCAATTTTTTGGATTTAGGCTTTTATTCACATATAAACATCAACTCACACATCACTTGTGGTAAACAGAAGCTCAAGCATGCTTGTTTGACATGTGAGAACCAATGAGGTTCATTGTTGTGTGTTACACATCACGTTTGAGCTTCGGCAAGAACCAATAAGGTTTATTTTGGTGCGTCAAGCAGGTTTGGTTGAGCTTCTGTTTATATTTTCTGATCAATATGTGAATATTAAAAGCCTAAATTCAAATTCAATCTGTACCTCATATAAAGTGATTGCGTCTCTTCAGAAAATGTTTTGAAGATTAACAAAATTCTTATGGGTCTAGAACAAGTTTTTTATTTTTGGGTGAACTAACCCTTTATGGGTGTAGTGTATAATCTGCGCCACAAGTGGCACCAAATGGAATTGCGGAAATAAGTCATAATAATATTATCATCATTTAAATAATGTAATATAAATATTTTAAGATAATTGAATTAAAATGTACAAATAAAATATAATACATTCTCAATCTTAATTTATAATATTTATAATAATTTCTCCCTAACAAACAGCCCTAAAACTAACCGTAACCCCAACTAACTCTATTAGTCTGTGCTACCTTGCCGAGTTTGCCATCTGTATTTGGCTGACGCAACCAGTGATTTACTCTCAAATCGAAGGTCTTGTAATCCCCTGAAAAAGATGCTTTAATATCTGCTAATCTGAAAGAACACACTGCTGACAGACCAGACGAAACTGACCTGTGAAACAGAGAGAGATACAAAAGAAAACGTTTAAACTTAAATCACATGACCATTCAGAACAATGAATATACACTCACCTAAAGGATTATTAGGAACACCTGTTAAATTTCTCATTAATGCAATTATCTAATTAACCAATCACATGGCAGTTGCTTCAATGCATTTAGGGGTGTGGTCCTGGTCAAGACAATCTCCTGAACTCCAAACTGAATGTCAGAATGGGAAAGAAAGGTGATTTAAGCAATTTTGAGTGTGGCATGGTTGTTGGTGCCAGACAGGCCGGTCTGAGTATTTCACAATCTGCTCAGTTACTGGGATTTTCACGCACAACCATTTCTAGGGTTTACAAAGAATGGTGTTAAAAGGGAAAAACATCCAGTATGTGGCAGTCCTGTGGGCAAAAATGCCTTGTTGATGCTAAAGGTCAGAGGAGAATGGGCCGACTGATTCAAGCTGATAGAAGAGCAACTTTGACTGAAATAACCACTTGTTACAACGAGGTATGCAGCAAAACATTTGTGAAGCCACAACACGCACAACCTTGAGGCGGATGGGCTACAACAGCAGAAGACCCCACCAGGTACCACTCATCTCCACTACAAATAGGAAAAAGAGGCTACAATTTGCACGGGCTCACCAAAATTGGACAGTTGAAGACTGGAAAAATGTTGCCTGGTCTGATGAGTCTCGATTTCTGTTGAGACATTCAGATGGTGGAGTCAGAATTTGGTGTAAACAGAATGAGAACATGGATCCATCATGCCTTGTTACCACTGTGCAGGCTGGTGGTGGTGTAATGGTGTGGGGGATGTTTTCTTGGCACACTTTAGGCCCCTTAGTGCCAATTGGGCATCATTTAAATGCCACGGCCTACCTAAGCATTGTTTCTGACCATGTCCATCCCTTTATGACCACCATGTTCACTGTACTAAAATGGCCCTCACAGTCACCAGATCTCAACCCAATAGAGCATCTTTGGGATGTGGTGGAACGGGAGCTTCGTGCCCTGGATGTGCATCCCACAAATCTCCATCAACTGCAAGATGCTATCCTATCAATATGGGCCAACATTTCTAAAGAATGCTTTCAGCACCTTGTTGAATCAATGCCACGTAGAATTAAGGCAGTTCTGAAGGCGAAAGGGGGTCAAACACAGTATTAGTATGGTGTTCCTAATAATCCTTTAGGTGAGTGTATGTCATGATGGTAGATTTGACTGAAACCATTGTGAAGTAAAGATCCCGTAGAACAGGGTGCTGTCAGGAGACTCATCGTCCGGTGAGGACAACTTGACAATATCCTGCAGCTTGTTGAACTGGAGCTCATCCCCTTGTTGGCAAACCAGCTGAGCCTTAGCAAAGGATGTCCAGCGTTTCTGTAAGACACGGCTTCCTCCATTGTCATCCTATAAAACATTATTTCATTAAAGTTTTGATGGGCCTTTAAAAACTAGACAGATTCATATGCTTCATTTGTATGCTCTTTGGGTCTTTTTGAACCAGATGAGAGTTAGGAACAGTAAAAAATATACTTAAAGTGATAGTTCACCCAAAAATGAAAATTCTGTCATCATTTACTCACCCTCAAGTTGTTCCAAACCTGTACGAGTTTCCTTCTTCTGCTGAACACAAAAGAAGATATTTTGAAGAATAACCAAACTGCTGACGGTAACCATTGACCTCCATAGCAATCTTCAAAATATCTTCTTTTGTGTTCAGCAGAAGAAAGAAACTCATACAGGTTTGGAACAACATAAGGGTGAGTAAATCATGACAAAATTTTCATTTTTGGGTGAACTATCCCTTTAACCTTAAGTTTGGTCAAATTACCTTTAGATTCCGAACAACATTGCAAAAATAAATAAGAACAAAAAGATTTTTAGATTTTATAATATTTGTTGATATATATAGTCAACATTTATTATACTCTAGTAATTTTGCTGGGAGTCGGTGGAGATTTTTGAGTGTCTTTAACAATGTCTGTTGTTATTTTTACAGTATTTCTATTAAGAAATTATTAAAAATCTTTCACAATTTAAAAACAGTCACAATTTATTTCAAATGCCTAACCTTTGTAAATATTCTCTGTTTCAGTTACTTATGCTTATCCCTGCTATTGAAATGCAGTTATTCATAAAGTTTTCAAATAAAAGGCTTCTACTATGACTTGTGAAAACATCTAAAGGTTGGAATACACCACACAACTTTTAATATCTCAATTAGGTATCATACACTTGCTGACTTTGTGAATAGTTAGAGAAAAAACTAGGCATCATACACTAAACGACTGAGGATCATACACTACCAGACTCATACAGAAAAATGTGTCGCATTGCTAGGAGATGCATGACCACTGAAAATGTACTCTAAGATCGGCTAAAAAAAAAATCTAACATTTTGATATCCTCTGACTGGATGGAATCATATAGTCTGAAGCGCATCATATATTATGCGACTATGTTTGTTAAATCTGTCAACTCCTACTACCAAAAATCTGCAGACTGGCTCTGAATTCCGGCAACTAGCGTTGACACATTGACACCAGACTGAAAATCGGGGAAAAGGTCATGTAGCGTATTCCAGTGTTCTAATCAGATCCTACCGTTTTACTCAGATATACATCACAATAGAGAAGAAAAGACTACTGCAACCTTGATTTCATGCTAACTTTAAGTCTAAACTGGTCATTTTTAATGCAACCATAACCGCTGAAATTGATTTAAAACAGAACATGAGGGTTACTTGTTTGTAGTTTTTGCTGACAAAAAAATCCAACCCTTCTTACTTATATTAATAGAATTATGTTTTAGAATAGGAGAAAAATGAAGTCTCACCGTGCAGACCTGGGCCACACGAGACACAGTAAAAGAGTTCACAAATGAGTCTCCGGTCAATTCCCCAGCCTCAGTAAAGAACAGCAGGATCTTTCCTTCACTGGCGACATGTGTTGAACTGATGAATACAGGTTCTAAGAGAGAGAGAGAAATCTGTTGCATTTCGCAGTCTTTGTTGCATTGTATGCATTGTTTTGATAGAGAGGAACAAGATACATTTCTAGTTTCAGTATTATTTGTTCTTCAGACATTCTTCTTTAAACACAACAGTTTGAAAAGTTACCCACATTTGGTTTTTGACCATTTAAATTGGGTAAAATTCAACAATTTGAACATCGAGTCGCATTGGATCCCCATATCTATGGGACTGAACCATACAGGACCTTAAAAGATTATTAAGAATGAAGTTCTAAAAGGATTTTAAGATATCTTTAATTATTTTAGAGATACAGGCATGCAAACTTCAGGGGAAAAAAAATTATGGTACTCAGACAGGTATGTACTACTAGAAAAAAAAACAAGATACATTTCTAGTTTATCCATGACATTTAATATTTTGCCTTTCATCACCATTTATGTTTGTCAAAATGAAAAATTTGAGTCAGGGAAGTTTCTGAAATTTGGTTGATTTGACATGGAATGGCCCAGTAGTGTCTCCTGCAGCACACTTTCATGAAATCCGCAAACTCTGTTACCAGCCCATATTAAAAAGCACTAGGTAATCAAGATCAAATTATTACTTTGTATATGTTAGAGCAGGTATTCAGAGCGTCATGGTAGCATTATTCTTGGGACAAAAAATACAAACCCTGTAGCAAGTTTGGTACATTCTCAAGCTCCAAGTTGTTGCGCGTTCCTCTGCTGTGACAGCGTGAAATGACTTTCTTCCCAAAGAAGCCGACTTTGGTTGCTGTATAGAGCTCTTCATCTGTAAGCAAAGAGGTCACAGTTAAGTGTGTTAGAGCACTAGATTAGATAAGACTCTTTGAGGTCACCTTAAACTGTGTTTCTGCACTCTCACCAACAATGGTGGCTGCGTGCCTCTGGGTGGAGCTGTAGGGACAGCAGTTTTTGGCGTCATTTGTGTCTATGTTGGCGTTCAGAGAACTTGCTGGCTAAAACAGAGTTGTTTAGTCTGTTAAAGCAGTAGTGATCAATCCATTCTCTAAATAATACTTTATTCTTCCTCATAAATTGATCTGTGCAATTTATTTGAACTTACAATGATGCTGTCTTGTGGTCCATATGCATTTGTCCCGCAGACATAAAGGTGTAGAGTTGAAAAACTGTAAAATACTGATGAAGTTGCTACAATCCTGTTATGGACATACAATTCAAAAGTAAGAGGTATGTTATAATAAATATCAAGCAAGTAAAAAACAAATCACTTTAATGACAATAAGGGTCATTAAATGTATGATGTATGATGATCTGTACATTTGTCTGGATTTATTATGTGAGATAAAAACAGAGTAAGCATGCAATGCATGCAAACATGACTTGAATGCACTATGAATTATACTTATTATATATGTTGAAATGTTGTACATTTTTGTATTAAAAGTCATTTTGATTGAATTTTGTGTCTGGATTTTCCTTAGTTGTCAGTTATAATCATCAAAATTAAAAGAAATAAACATTTGAAATATATCAGTCTGTGTGTAATGAATGAATATAATATACAAGTTTCACTTTTTGAATGGAATTAGTGAAATAAATCAACTTTTTGATGATATTCTATTTATATGACCAGCGCCTGTATTTATCATTGACACATATTGTAAAGCAAATTTGAAGTTCCACATCAGCAATGGCACATACCGTCTTTGAGGCTTTTGTACAGGTTAACAGGTTTTCTGGAGATGCTTTCCATTCCAACTGTAAATGCAACATTTTTACATTTTTAACTGAAAATATTACGTTGTAATATTCCATCCAAATATAGGGAGATCTTCATGACAGAAGTTCAGATAGCGGGAACATAATCACTGAAGGGATAGTTCACCCTAAAAATGAAAATTCTGTCTGTTCGTTAATTACTCGCACTCGTGTTGTTCCAAACCCGTAAGACTTTTGTTCATCTTTGGAACACAAATGAAGATTTTTTTGATGAAATCCGAGAGCTTTCTCTCCCTCCATTGACAGATACGGCTACTCAACTACCACTTGGACGCTTCAAAAGTTCATAAAGAGATTTAATCCAACTTTTCTGAAGAGACACGATCACTTTATAAGATGAACAGATTGAATGTAGGCTTTTATTCACATATAAACATTGATCAGTGAACATAAACAGAAGCGCATCCGAACCTGCTTGACATGCGAGAACAAACCTCATTGGTTCTTGTGGAAGCTCAAATGTGCTGCGTAAGCGTAACGCACAAGAATGTTGAGGGACTTTTGGAAAGTCGATGAACGTTTATATGTGAATAAAAGCCTAAATTAAATCTGTTCAGCATATAAAGCGATCGTGTCTCTTCAGAAAATATGGACTAATGATCTAATGAACTTTCTGAAGTTTTTACATTTTTCAAATGTAGTTGCATAGCTGTCAATGGAGGAAAATAAATATCTCAGATTTCATTAAAAATATCTTCATTTGGGTTTTAAAGATGAACGAAAGTCTTACGGGTTTGGAACGACATGAGGGTGAGTAAATGGTGACAGAATTTTCATCATTATTAAATAATGCTGTGAACTGAAATATATAGCACAAAATACCTAGTTACAAAATCTTTCTCACCTTGTCTTTGAGTGAAATACTATCTGGTTGACTGACATCTAGGGAGAGCAAAGCATCCTGAGCTCCAACAAACAATGTGTCAGAATCAGTGCTGAGCAGCAGAGTGGTGGTGTTCTTCACAGTAGAGCTGTGGTAAATGCCCAAGAGACGCTCTGAACTTCCTGTTGAAGAAAAACCAAAAAACAACAGTGATAATGTTATGGCATTCAGCAGGGGCTAATGGTGTCACTTTGTACACTTAAATGTTGATGGGAAATATTTTGTAAAAATATATATTTTTAAGATTTTTTTTTCTAGAAAGATTTTCTGAGAATTTGACATACATTTTATGTAAACAACATCTTTTGCTATTGACATTGTTTATTCACATTTTAGATAGGAAACCACAACATTGTGAATCTTCCTCTTTTTGTTCTGAGGAAATAGGAAAGGCCTATGAGCTAAGGTTTAGCAATACTGCACACACAAATGTGACCTTATAATTTTGTTGCGCTGCCTAGTCACCCATGTTAAAGTCGCTACACACTATGAAATCAAAATTGACAATATTTTAATGGAATATTGAAGTATTTAGTATAAATGATTTGCCCATGCACATCCTAATTTTTAAACAACTTTAATTTAAGTAACTTCCCCATCTCTTCTCTTCTCTACTGTTGTGTTTACTGGAGCAAGGGCGGGACAACCTGTCACTCACATGAGATCACAGAAATATAATCAAATCACAACCATCAATGATCAATTACCAATGGCCCAAAACAAGTCCCGCCCTACATTTTTCGTTCTTTGAGAAGCCGTTTCACTCGGATATATGTCACAATAGTGAAGAAAAGTCTATCGCACCTTCCTTTTCATGCCAACTATAACACTCATATACTTTTGTCATTATTGTTTTTTTGTTGTTGTTGTTTCCCCAGTTTGAGACATTTTCATCATGGGAAAGAACAAACCTGAATCCATTTAAATGCTAATAATTGAGGCTGGATTTCATAACCCTTTCATAAATAACTTTCCATTGTCTGTTTCTAAACTGTAGCACTGAGAAACAGTGTGGTATACCAAGCATAATTTTAATATGCAAGCGTCTTGATTCTGAGAATGTAAATGTGCAAGCTATATATACTGTATACACACTGCCGTTCAAAGGTTTGGGGTCAGTAACTTTCCCCAAAAAAGTTTCTTTTGTTTGTCTTTTTTTTTTTTTTTTTAGCTTTTGAAAGAATTCTACTCCATCACATGATCCTTCAGTGTCACTTGATCCTTCAGAAAAGTAATGTTACTTTTGTAACATTATAAATGTCTTTACTGCCACTTTAGATTAATTTTATATATAAATAAAATGAAATTATTTATTTTAAACTGTTCCTGGACGTTATAACCCAAAGGTTTATCTGTGTGCTGCACATTTTACAGAGAACAGCTTCCAGAACCTAAAAGAGAACAACGTAGGCTACGCACAAAAGGCTCTCCTGAAATGGAGCAGTTCCCACAATCTGTTGTTTGTGGATCACCACTTGTAAGTATGTTTTATTATTTGTAGTTGCGTTTTCTATTAACAGTTCCAATTTTAAGTTGTTGCTATGATGTAAACAAAAGGCAAAGTTGTTTGACTCCACTTGCCTACTAAGTTAACTAACATTACATTGTTGATATAGTGTTTCCTGTAGCTTTTGTTCACTGCCCCTTAGGAAAATTAACCATGGTTTTGTGATCGATTACTTTTTGTATTACCATAGTTTTTTTTGTGTGTGTGACAAATATCATGATTAAATGGTGTATAATATCGTGTCTAAAATATATGAGAAAATTACAAAAAACATGCCACTCTGAAAAATCCGTGCTTGCAAAGTTTGTGCATGAAATCCGTTCTGGACGATCCTCTTGTTTGTTAACATTCTTAAGTCTGAATCAGGCTTGAATTGTTTTGAAATTGACGCCATTCTTAATATTTACACCTCAGCAGATGAAACTGGCCGTGACATTTCCTGAATATGCGCTAAGCGCTGCCAATCAAAACACACTGGGCCAGCTAACCAGTCACAGCACATTTAGTATTTTGGGAGGAGGGGCTTCATTGAAACAGGAAAAATGTAAAATATGTGAAAAATAATGTGGTTTTTGAACAATCAAGCATGAAAGCACATTCTAGTACACCCCAAAATTAAATCAAGACTTTGTAGAAGGGCATAATAGGACCCCTTTAATGCATCCTAATATCTTTCAAAAATAAAAAATAAACAAATAAAAATACTGACTAACTTTTAAACAGTAGTTAATATTAAAGCAAGCATTTAGTTTCAAACAGGTTTCTTTTCCAAATACTTCAAACATGTACACTCGCCTAAAGGATTATTAGGAACACCATACTAATACTGTGTTTGACCCCCTCTCTCCTTCAGAATTGCCTTAATTCTACGTGGCATTGATTCAACAAGGTGCTGAAAGCATTCTTTAGAAATGTTGGCCCATATTAATAGGATAGCATCTTGCAGTTGATGGAGATTTGTGGGATGCACATTCAGGGCACGAAGCTCCCGTTCCACCACATCCCAAAGATGCTCTATTGGGTTGAGATCTGGTGACTGCGGGGGCCATTTTAGTACAGTGAACTCATTGTCATGTTCAAGAAACATGCTTTGTGACATGGTGCATTGGAAGTAGCCATCAGAGAATGGGTACATGGTGGTCATAAAGGGATGGACATGGTCAGAAACAATGCTCAGGTAGGCTGTGGCATTTAAACGATACCCAATTGGCACTAAGGAGCCTAAAGTGTGCCAAGAAAACATCCCCCACACCATTACACCACCACCACCATTCGCCTCTGACCTCTAGCATCAACAAGGCATTTTCGCCCACAGGACTGCCGCATACTGGATGTTTTTCCCTTTTCACACCATTCTTTGAAAACCCTAGAAATGGTTGTATGTGAAAATCCCAGTAACTGAGCAGATTGTGAAATACTCAGACTGGCCCGTCTGGCACCAACAACCATGCCACGCTCAAAAGATTGTCTTGACCAGGACCACATCCCTACATGCACTGAAGCAACTGCCATGTGATTGGTTGATTAGATAATTGCATTAATGAGAAATTGAACAGGTGTTCCTAATAATCCTTTAGGTGAGTGTACGTATATATAAATTCTAAGTAATACACCAGACAGTGTACAAAAAACATTTAATGAAAAATCTATTGGTCTAGAAAGGGGTTTACACCCTAATTGTTCTTATTTATGCCTGATAAGCAGAAACTAACCGTAGTCTTAAGACTGCAGCAGCAGGCCTTGAGCGTGTCATGTGGTGAAAATAATCGGCCAATGGTGGTTTCCACCATCAGTACACAAGCATGCAATATTTAGACCATGGAGTATTTGCAGAACAACAGCAATGGGTAATAACAAACAAAACCACAACTCGCAAGTTCAGAGAACAAAGATTTCAAACCTTACACAAAATCTATGTTTGCCCCACATGACTCTGTACTTTACTCAAATCACATTCTTTTGGTCATTTGAACATGCTTTGCTAAACACTGGGTCATATTCATGAAACTGAGTAAATCATTTATAAAGCCATCCATTGCCATTTACTGTGAATCAAATGCAACAGTTTATATAAGAAAATGTTTTGCTTATGATTTATGAATAAAGCCCATTAAATTATTTTGGCAACACTTTAGTTTAGGGTCCAGTTCTCACTATTAACTAGTTGCTTATTAGCATGCATATTACCAGGATTTTGGCTGTTTATTTATACTTATAAAGCACATATTAAAGCCTTATTCTGCCTAACCTTATTCTACATCCATAATCCTACCCAATATCTAAAATCTAAAATGAACTACCTTACTAACTATTAATATGCAGTAATTAAGATTTATTGAGGCAAAAGTCATAGTGAGAATTGGACCCCAATCTAAAGTGTGACCATTATTTTCTTGTACGCAGCTGTTCTGATTTTTTGATTCGGAAACAAAGAAGAAATTTTTTTTGTTTTTTCTCATTTATTCATACAGTCATGCAGTCAGCAACAGTCTGACTGATTAAAATCCTGTTCTGGTTTCTTGAGCTCAAGGATGTCTAAGAACATTAAGCAATATTTCAATAACAGACGCTTTACAATGAAAAAAATTGCTGTAGAAACAATTTTTCACTCAGCATTTTTTTTTTCAATTACAAAGAAATAGCAAGTAACACATTTAAACATGAAAATTTGAAGTAGAAAACTATTGTCCTACTTAACATACTTCAAATATCTTTGAAAACTCTGTTCCCAACATTCACATCTGACTATAAAGGTGAGTTTTCCACCAGTAAAGTATATCTCACAATCATCAAACAATATGAGCTTCACTTACCCTGAGAGAATGACACACGGGGATGAAGGGAGGCCCGAGATGGGTGTATCAGTCCCAAGAAGAGGACCTCAAACATCCAGATCCTGAACAATCCTGCCATCCTAACAGATGTTTTTGGGAATATAACCTGTTCTGATTGTCCAGTGAAGCAGTGAGTGACTGGATCTCACTTCCTCTGATGAGACTGCCTTGAGCACAGCAGGAAGGAAGATTAGAAACCTCAAACCACTCTGACTTCACTCTCTTACCCAGCGTTCTGCTAATGGCACTTCTTCTGACAGCAGAATGGAATGAGAATTATAATGATATTATCATGATATCTTTTAATATTTAACGAGTACATTTCCTTGTGCATCTTATTTCTCTGTTGGATGAGAAAACCTTCTTTTTTTTTTTTCAACGAGAAGATTAATAAAATTTAAGCTTAAAAATTAGAGCGGTTTAGCTGGTCAGACTTTTAAACAGCTAGTCAAGCACCAATTGGCTAAGTTGAGATACCAGCAAACCTGGTTTAAGCATGTTGCTAAGCTATGTGATACTAATATGTATAAAAATACATACACACAACTACTGGGTACTAGTTTGTTTTAATTAATTGATGTTTGTCAATAATTTACAGTATCGAATGATTCTTGCAGCGCTATATAATACAGTATATTATAATAAAAATAAGATGCTTTAGAAGTCAGCATAATCATCCAACCTACCTTTTGGAACAGGTTTTGTTTCAGAAGCACAACTGACACAAATGTGATGCTAAGAGGGGATGTGGATACATGCTGATTGCAGTGAGAAGAGGCCAGGTAGCTATTTTTAGGGACGAAAGTGAATTAAAAAACATGTTTCCTTGAACACGCACTAGGACTGAAAGTCACATAGGTGGATTTTCAGTATGACAACCGTTTGTGCTTAGCTGGAGAGGAAATTGCATAAATTGGGCAAGCGAGCAAACTTGGTGAGGTAAAGAACAGTTTAGTGAATTCAGAAAGTCAGTTCAAACTATTCTGCTGCAAGACATTCAGCAGTCATTCACTTCCCTCTGAATTACTCAAAGGTGACTAAATTGAGCTGAGACCTTTCTTTTGGCTTCCTGGGTTTTCGGATGCAGCCGAGGAAAGGGTGAGCACATTCAGACAAATGAGGACTAAACAAGCGTACACGGTGCGATTTTTTACTGTCGTACGAGCTCGCAGACGATTTTTTTTTCTCTCAGGAAAAATGGTGTGGGCATCGTGGATGCTCGTATGGTCGCGGCTCGCAGCACGTGAGAGGAATTACGAGACGAGCCGAGCACGTTACGAGAACCTCCCGACCTCACGATAATTTTTAAACAGTCAAAAAAAAAAAAGTCGGCCCGATTTTCGCCAACTTTCTGCAGAGTCTACAGACCTCCAAACTTTTTGTGGCCTTCAGATAAGCTCAAGAACAGTGTGTAGAGAGCTTCATGGAATGGGTTTCCATGGCCGAGCAGCTGCATCCAAACCTTACCAAGTGCAATGCAAAGCATCGTATGCAGTGGTGTAAAGCCTGCCGCCACTGGACTCTAGAGCAGTGGAGACGTTTTCTCTGGAGTGACCAATCACGCTTCTCTGTCTGGCAATCCGATGGACGAGTCTGGGTTTGGCGGTTTCCAGGAGAACTGTACTTGCCTGACTGCATTTTGTCAAGTGTAAAGTTTGATAGAGGGGAGATTATGGTGTGGGGCTGTTTTTCAGGGGTTGGCTTGGCCCGTTAGTTCCAGTGAAAGGAACTCTTAATGCTTTAGCATACCAAGACATTTTGGACAATTTCATGCTCCCAGCTGGGAACTGTGGGAACAGTTTAGGGATGTCCCCTTTCTGTTCCAACATGACTGTGCACCAGTGCACAAAGCAAGGTCCATAAAGACATGGATGAGCGAGTCTTGTGTGGAGGAACTTGACTGGCTTGCACAGAGTCCTGACCTCAACCCGATAAATCACAGCGTGGTATGGGAACAGCACCAGTCATGACTGCAAAGCCCTGCAAAGAGTCGTGCGCTTATCCGAGCGTATCTCAGGGTCAGCTCTCCCGTCTCTGCAGGACGTCTACACCAAACGCTGCAAAGGTAGAGCTACTAAGATCATCAAGGACTCTAATCACCCTGCAAACCCTCATTTCACGCTGCTGCCATCTGGTAAGCGCTTCCGAAGCCTGATGGCCAAAACTGAGAGACTCAGAAGGAGCTTCTTCCCCCAGGCCATCAGACTCCTGAACTCAGTCACCTAACATCACGTGACTTCACTTCAGGATAAACATCGATACATGACATTGCACTGCACTTTCTGCTCTCGTTGTTACTGTGTAACAACCTGTTATAAACCTGTTTGCACATTATACTCTTATACATTTGTTAACCACATATTTATAAGTCTACAGTTTACTCACTGCACAGTTTACTCCACTTATTTTATTCCACTTCTTTATTCTTATTTTTTTTTACTTTTTTCTTCTACTTGACTTGATTATTTATAATTCTACAGATATATATATATAGTACTTTTTTATCCTATTTCTATTATAATTTCCTCCTTGTGTTTTTAACTGTGAATTTGCACTGTCCATGGAGTGGACCTGTTTACATTTCACTGCTGGCTGTATATTCTGTATATAACTGTGTATGTGACAAATAAAACTCTTGAATCTTGAATCTAGAACACCTTTGTGATGAATTAGAGTGGAGACTGTGAGACAGGCCTTCTTGTCCAACATCAGTGCCTGACCTCACAAATGCGCTTCTAGAAGAATGGTAAAAAATTCCTATAAACGCACTCCTAAAACTTGTGGAAAGCCTTCCCAGAAGATTTGAAGCTGTTATAGCTGCAAAGGGTGGGCCAACTCCATATTAAACCCTACGGATTAAGAATGGGATGTCATTAAAGTTCATGCGCATGCAAAGGCAGACATCCCAAAAGTTTGGCAATTTAGTGTTTTTCATTGTTTATTATTATGAACAGGGCCATTGCAAGAGGGGTAAAAGGTGGTGATGATATTAGGTAACCCCCGAAAGCTGGGGGCCCCTAGAATACATAGGGGGTATATACCCACCACCCCACCCCATCCCCTAAGGAACGTGATTTCAACCAAGGAGTGCCCACAACAACAACCTGTACCGGAGCCCAGAATACCCTAGCTATGGCCCTAATTATGAATATAATGATTTCCCACATTTTAGAAAAAAATATATTAAAGTTATCAAAACTATGAATTACATACTGGAAATATGGGGAATTATAGCATCTGAAACAAAAAGTCCAAATATCTTCAGAAAAAATTCAGAATTGAGAGATAAATAGATGCAGTTACCTTTTTATTTTTTATTCTGTGGAAATGGCTTCCATTAATGACATCTCTAAAAAACGTTTTTGAAATGAAATCCTTATGTAAGCAGTGCATTTGTCTAAATTCAAGCATTTAAGCATAAACCAAATTAAACAAACTAAAGTATTAACACAAATTCAGCCATGTGTGTCCAAACTTGCGATTGGCAGCATCATGTGAATATAGGCCTACTGTCATTTATACTAACTACCAACCCAAAACAACCAAATTACACAATAATGGTACATTTTAAGCTGACAGCAAATTCATTTATTTTAGACAGCATTTGTCCAAAAGTGCAAAACAAATCAGCACGTCCCACTGACGTGCACAAAAGAAGCTCCCACGCACACAGAAGTGATCTGTTCCCCAACCTAAGCACTTGACATCTCACTTCTGTTTACATTCACACTGGATGTTTTCCAGGAAAATTGCAGTGAAGCCGGAGTAAGAATGGAAAATTCAATAGGCCTACCTTGCTGGCGAATGTCATCAAAACCGATTCAGTGTAATGGGTGTGTTGTTCTGTGATGGCGTAGGTATCATTAAAGCCTATAGTGACTTTTGATTTTGTTCCCGGTTCACCTTCAGTTGTATAACAGCATATTGGTGAAACAGATTTGGCAAACGCTCCAGTGTATATTTGTATTTTTAGCTTTGAGTCAAACAGTCAAATGTTTCTATTTACAATATGTTATTGCAGTGTTGAACAATGTAGCAAATCACAAAAATGTCTGTTGATCAGAGGTGTTTATTTGAGATGTTTATTATATTCCTACTTCTTTTTTATATAGTCTTTTTCTCACTATTTAAAATGTGTTAAAATAGTTTTGTTAGGCTACTCACATTAAAACACCTGCAGATCATTCTAATCACCACAGCAGACAGAATTCTGATTATCTGTGTATTTACAGTCTTAAAGTATGAATTCACTTTAAAATGAAAATTACCCCATGATTTACTCACCCTCAAGCCATCCAAGGTGTATATGAATATGATGTGTATGTTCTGAACACAATCAGAGTTATATTAATAAATATCCTGATGTTTCCAAGCTTTATAATGGGAGTGAATGGGGCTCACGAGTTTGAAGCTCAAAAAAGCGCATCCATCCATAATAAATGTAATAAAGGCCTTCTGAAGCGAATCCATGGGTTTGTGTAAGAAAAATATCCATATTTAAAACTTTATAAAGCTAAATATCAAGCTTCCGCCATACTGCCTTTTGTATTCAACTTACAAAAAAAGCATAACTGGCACGACGAATGACGTTGGACGTAGCGTAAGCACTTTGAACTGCGAGAGGCTGCACTTTCTGCTTAAGTTGAATACGGAAGCCAGAGCATAACTCCGATTGTGTTCATCAGAAAGAAGAAAGTTGTATACACCTAGGATGGTTTGAGGGTGAGTAAATCTTGGGGTAAAAGTGAACTAATCCTTTAAATAAGAGCTTTCTAAAGTCTTACCTTAAACTTTAGAACAGCATTTGTCCAAAAGTGCAAAACAAATCAGCACGTCCCACTGACGTGCTCAGAAGAACGTGTTAAGTTTAAAAAATTAATTTCTTCTTTTCGTATGGTTGAATTGGATAATCAAAGGTCAGAGACAAAGATGAATAAAGTGAGATTAAATACATCAAGTATATTCGCGTCATTTAACATATTGAATTAATGCAGGTTTTTTTTGTGTAGTATTCAGAGTTTGCATGTCACAGTTTTTATTCCTTTTGAGGAATACTGAGTAATACTGAATACTGAGCATGAGTAAATGCATGCTCACATTATTGTAGTCTAGCGCACACAACACTGCTTCACCTTACTCCTGATTTCTCTCAATATGAGGACAGGGAAGTTGTCAGACAATAAACTGGAAGTAATGTGTTACTTTGCTAGTTGTAATCTGATTGCATAATTTGCGTTACTTGTAATGCGTTACCCCCAACTCTGCTTATATAATCTTGTTTGCTTATGTTGGGTTTTGCTGAGTCCACTGCAAAAATTTATTGTTTACCACTGGTTTGTGTGTCTGCACGCACACACTAATTATCTGAATATTTAGATTTAAGCATGTATGTGCATCAGAAAAATTACTGGGAAAGCATAATGACTCACTGCTGACATCATTGATGTGTGTTGAGCGAGTTTCCTTTTTTTCCTCTACCACAGTGATTCTCAAATCCTGCTTCTGGGGGCCCTGAGGCACTGCACATTGAGATATCTTCCTCCTCTAAGACACCCGATTCAACTCATCATCTCATTATTTGAGGCTCCATGACCTGAATTGTGTGTAGGACTAGTGAGACTCTGAAAATGTGCAAGGCTAAGGGCCCCCCGGGAGCTGGATTGAGAAACAGTAATCTACCACCATTTGAGCTGAAATTGCTCTTACACAAAACCTTACAACCGCTGATGATAACACAACAATTATTAGTTTTTTTCAGCAAGTTCTTACTATATTTGTTAAATAAAAATTATTAATTTCTGTAAAAGTGTAAAAAATGTGTCATTAAGTTTGTACATTTGCATTTGTTTTTTATTCATACACCGGTCAGGCATAACATTATGACCTAATATTGTAATAGTCCTGCTTTTGCTGTCAAAACAGCCCTGACCCGTCGAGGCATGGACTCTACTAGACTCCCGAAGGTGTGCTGTGGTATCTGGCACCAAGATGTTAGCAGCAGATTCTTTAAGTCCTGTAAAATGTAATCTGGGGCCTCCATGGATCGGACTTGTTTGTTTAGCACATCCCAGAGATACTTGATTGGATTGAGATCTGGGGAATTTGGAGGCCAAGTCAACACCTCAAACTTGTTGTGCTCCTCAAACCATTCCTGAACTGTTTTTGCTTTGTGGTGGGGTGCATTATCCTGCTGAAAAAGGCCACAGCCACCGGGGAATACCGTTTCCATGAAAGGGTTACATGGTCTGCAACAATGCTTAGGTAGGTGTTACGTGTCAAAGTAACATCCACATGGATGGCAGGACCCAAGGTTTTCCAGCACAACATTGCCCAAAGCATCACACTGCCTCCCCCGACTTGTCTTCTTCCCATAGTGCATCCTGCTGCCATGTGTTCCCCAGGTAAGCAACGCACACGCACCCAGCCATCCACGTGATGTAAAAGAAAACGTGATTCATCAGACCAGGCCACTTTCTTCCATTGCTCCGTGGTCCAGTTCTGATGCTCACGTGCCCACTGTTGCCGCATTGGGTGGTGGACAGAGGTCAGCATGGGCACCCTGACTGGTCTGCTGCTATGCGGCCCTATACGCAACAAACTACGATGCACTGTGTATTCTGACACCTTTCTATCAGAACCAGCATTAAGCTATACTAGATTGTCTGTTTGATCAGACCACACGGGGCAGCCTTAGCTCCCCACGTGCATCAATGAGCCTTGGCCACCCATGACCTAGTTGCCGGTTCACCACTGTTCCTTCCTTGGACCACTTTTGATAGATAACAGGGAACACCCCACAAGAGATGCAGTTTTGGAGATGCTCTGATCCAGTAGCTTACGCTTGCCCATTTTTCCTGCTTCTAACACATCAACTTTGAGGGCAAAATGTTCACTTGCTGCCTAATACACTCACCTAAAGGATTATTAGGAACACCATACTAATACTAATATTGATTCAACAAGGTGCTGAAAGCATTCTTTAGAAATGTTGGCCCATATTGACTGGTCTGCGTCTATGAGCCCCATACGCAACAAACTGCAATGCACTGTATATTCTGACACCTTTCTATCAGAACCAGCATTAACTTCTTGAGCAATTTGAGCTACAGTAGCTCGTCTGTTTGATCGGACCACACGGGTCATAATGTTATGTCTGACTGTGTATATACACTCACCTAAAGGATTATTAGGAACACCATACTAATACTGTGTTTGACCCCCTTTCGCCTTCAGAACTGCCTTAATTCTACGTGGCATTGATTCAACAAGGTGCTGAAAGCATTCTTTAGAAATGTTGGCCCATATTGATAGGATAGCATCTTGCAGTTGATGGAGATTTGTGGGATGCACATCCAGGCCACGAAGCTCCCGTTCCACCACATCCCAAAAATGCTCTATTGGGTTGAGATCTGGTGACTGTGGGGGCCATTTTAGTACAGTGAACTCATTGTCATGTTCAAGAAACTAATTTGAAATGATTCTAGCTTTGTGACATGGTGCATTATCCTGCTGGAAGTAGCCATCAGAGAATGGGTACATGGTGGTCATAAAGGGATGGACATGGTCAGAAACAATGCTCAGGTAGGCCGTGGCATTTAAACGATGCCCAATTGGCACTAAGGGGCCTAAAGTGTGCCAAGAAAACATCCCCCACACCATTACACCACCACCACCAGCCTGCATAGTGGTAACAAGTCGTGATGGATCCATGTTCTCATTCTGTTTATGCCAAATTCTGACTCTACCATCTGAATGTCTGAACAGAAATCAAGACTCATCAGACCAGGCAACATTTTTCCAGTCTTCAACTGTCCAATTTTGGTGAGCTTGTGCAAATTGTAGCCTCTTTTTCCTATTTGTCGTGGAGATGAGTGGTACCTGGTGGGGTCTTCTGCTGTTGTAGCCCCTCCACCTGTGTTGTGGCTTCACAAATGCTTTGCTGCATACCTCGGTTGTAACGAGTGGTTATTTCAGTCAAAGTTGCTCTTCTATCAGCTTGAATCAGTCGGCCCATTCTCCTCTGACCTCTAGCATCAACAAGGCATTTTCGCCCACAGGACTGCCGCATACTGAATGTTTTTCCCTTTTCACACCATTCTTTGTAAACCCTAGAAATGGTTGTGCGTGAAAATCCCAGTAACTGAGCAGATTGTGAAATACTCAGACCGGCCCGTCTGGCACCAACAACCATGCCACACTCAAAATTGCTTAAATCACCTTTCTTTCCCATTCTGACATTCAGTTTGGAGTTCAGGAGATTGTCTTGACCAGGACCACACCCCTAAATGCATTGAAGCAACTGCCATGTGACTGGTTGATTAGATAATTGCATTAATGAGAAATTGAACATGTTCACTTCACCTGTCAGTGTTCATAATGTTATGCCTGATCGGTGTATATGGCCTATATAAATGAATAATAAAGTGTAAATGAATGAAAATAATAAATAACAAACAAAATTAATAATTTAAAGGGAAAAGAACAGAAAACAACAGAAAATAATAAAACCTTTTTGTTTTTCCAATTTATTTAGGTGATAATGTGAAATATTATTTTTTACTGTTCTCAAACTGAACTAGAATTTTGGGGCCATCTAGTGAGCTGTAGTAAATTACATCTATCACGAATCTGACAAAACTTTTACCATTAAATCATAATAATCCACAGTTGGTATTTCTCGTGACAGTGTTATAATTAGAAACACTTTTTGACTGGTTATGTCAACGGCGCGTTATAAACCTCCATAAACGCTTATCAGAGTTATGATCAGTCACTGGGCGGCCAGTCGTCGGCCTTTAACTGAATAATCATCCTGCAGGGGGCGAATGGTGGCTCAGAAAGACAATCCTCCACTGAAGCTACTTCAACTTTCACGGCGTTTTTGTCTTTTTGGAAACACGTGTACACAATAAATGTAAACATTTAAATATGTTACGTACAAGGATTGGTTTCTACCGTGCAAATGGATACCTACCTTATCAGTCTCTATAAAATGGATTATACGAACCGTGTAGTCATAGGTAACCTGTGATTGGTTAATCACACCAGCGCTGAGAAAAGGAACAGGGAACACGTGACAAAGCCGTCCCTTTTTTTTTACACTGAATGGTTAATTCAACCTGGAAAAAATTAAAGAATTTGACATTTAATTAAAGACCTGATTAAAAAAAAAACTCAAACGAACAGTTAAAATAAGAGAATTAATTTTTAAACCCACTAAACCACGCCTATCTTTGCCACCCATTCCATACTAATTGCCATTCCACCCGCTTATTCAATTTCTATGGCTCCAGTGAGAGTCGGTCAGCTGGAGACTGATCCAAAGCATCACAAGAGAGAGAGAGAGAGAGAGACGTGAGGAAATAAACAGCTGTGCATCAGAAAGACACGATCATGGCATCGATAAATCTCGGGTTTAACGGGGCTCGTAAAAAAGCAGCTGCGCGGACCAGAGCCGTAGAGAGGAGGAATCTGATCACCGTGTGCAGGTAAAATCTGATTAAACATGCATTCATCTGACACACTGCAGCACACCGGCGGCACAGAACATGTGTGATGATGTCATTGTTATGATTAATTTTTAATTTTTTTTTATTTTTTTTTAGCAAGTTTGTTTTTGCCAGTTGCTGATGCTGGATCAGAGGAGAAGAGATGATGTACGTGTACTGCGCACAGAAGCGCCGATCTGAGATCTGTAATCAGAGCATCACGTCATATAGATGGAGTCTATAAAAAAGTACTGTGGCGAATGCTGATATACAGTGGTACTCGTGCAACATTAAATTTACATTGTGCCACAAGATACTCCAGGAAGGCGTGTGAAAACAAGGGAGTTTACAAGGGTATGTTTAAAAGACGCAAACGTTTGGACATGGCAAAAATAATTTTCTACAGTGGAGCCATGTCAATAATACATAGTATATGTCAAAAAGTGACACAAAACAAATGATTGACACGTACTCAAGTCTCATAGCTTGTGACGTTTGAGTATTAAAGGGATAGTTCACCCAAAAATAACATTTCTGTCATTATTTACTCACCCTGTAAGACTTTTCGTTCATAAATGAAGATCTTTGTGATTGTAATGGAGGCCAGCTAGTAGTTGCTGTGCGAGTAAACCTCACTCCTCTGATCTCAAGAGACGCTCTAGCGACTGATGCTAGAGGTCAGTCAGCCCGCTTGGAGCAGGCGGTTCGAACGGGATGGGTTACATTGGTGCCGTGACCCGGATGGGAGTGAGGTTTAGGGGGGGTGAGTGTAACGGAGGCCAGCTAGTAGTTGCTGTGCGAGTAAACCTCACTCCTCTGATCTCAAGAGATGCTCTAGCGACTGACGCCAGAGGTTGCAGTCTTTAGCCTCCTTGTTAGAGTGTCCGACTCTCATGCCGGCGGACCCGAGGGGTTACATGATGAAATCTGAGAGCTTTCTGTCCCTCAGTGCAAATACCACTTTGAAGCTTCAAAAAGTTCACAGAACTCATATAAGGAATGAATTGGTTTAGTGAATTTTGAATTTTGGCTTTTATTCACATATAAACATTCACCAACACACACATCTGTTGCGGCAAATGTAAGTTCAAGCGTGACCAATGAGGTTCATTCTCACACGTCAAGGAGGTTCGGTTGAGCCTCTGTTTATGTTCACTGATCAATGTTTATATGTGAATAAAAGCCTAAATTAAATCTGTTCATCATATAATGCGATCGTGTCTTTTCAGAAAATTTGGACTAAACCGCTCAATTCATATCGATTATATTCATATCGACTTTTTGAAGCATCACATTAGTAGTTGCATAGCTGTCAATGGAGGGACATAAAGCGCTCAGATTTCATCAAAATAATTTTAATATGTGTTTCAAAGATGAACGAAAGTCTTACGGGTTTGGAATGACATGATGGGGAGTAAATGATGACAGAATTAAACATTTTGGGTGAACTAACCCTTTAACAAAAATGCTAACAATAAAGGGTCAATGTATGCACTGCTAATAAAGTATGAGAACTTTATTAGTGATCTATTTCATACGCTAGTTAAAAAAAAAAAAAAAAAAAAATTGCCTTGGCAAAAAGCATGCCTCTACCTAAATTTGAGCAAAACTCCAAAAACGTACATGCATTCCAGCTGAAATTAACGCGAGTGGCAGTAAAACACCAGCAACTTTTATTCCTTTCCAGATAAATTATGATTACGAGGGCAGATTATCAATTAATAAAGACTTATTTTCATGTGGTTCCTTGCGCAATACTATGTTATGACCATTTTACCATAGTGCATGATTTGTAAACTAATAAACTTTGATGTTCACATCTAAGGATGTAACAATATATCGTGCCACAATATATCACAAAACAAAAATGCAATATGTATTGTGGATAGTGACAATCTGTACTGTGTATAAAAATCTCTGAAAAAAATTCAAGTTGACAGACATTTAGGGCCAAGTTTACTAAACAGGGCAAATTATTGTGAGAGCGTAATTCCAAAAAAAATGCATGGGAGTGGACAGTTCTGTGTGTGATCTACTGACGACGCACAAATTAAAGAACACAGACGCAGCCGGATCATTTCCATAATGACCAGCACAATCTGCCAGTTAGCATCTGGTTTAAGAGGTGCTTTTTTTGTGCTGTAAATAATGGCGCAAATACCAGTAAATTGACGAGCGCAAACCTTAGTAAATCACCTTGCGTGATTCATTTAAATACTCTCCTCCTATAAATTTTGTGTCTGAAAGGGAAACTCCTACAAATGCAATGATGTCAGCCGCAAAAAATAACTGTCCACGCCTTTTCAGCGCTAATTTATCACTGCGTGTCTTTACTAAATCCTGACAGTAGTTTTTCGAGCCAAAACAGGGTTTGCGCTGGGCGAAATCTGTTAAAAATCTGGCCCTTAGTATATAATGTATAATATTACAATGGGGGAATATTTGTTGGTCCTGATAATGCCAAATGTATTATGTTACCAGTGAAATGTGGCCTACATTATTGTAAATGTATATAGTCAGTGACAAACATTCGTCTAAAGTAATTATGTATTTTCAGCTTCAGAATCATGAATATTTTAATTCTGGTGTCACCATTGTCCTGTGCATTGGGTAACCAGCACCAAGTCCAAGCCTGTTCATTTCCACCCCCATTGTGATATCAAATTTAGCATTTTAGGCAGCAGTACTTTTTTGTTAACCTTTTACCATATGTCTTCGAGTATCACAATAATATCGTATTGAATATCGTGAGTTCAGTATCGTGATATGTATTGAATTGTGACATGAGGGTATCGTTACACCCCTATTCACATCAAATATATGTATGGCTTTTCTGACATGGTAAACTTGCTCGGGAGCTCACATGGTACAGCATCGCACTTGTAGAAACAAGCTAAAATGGTTGCTTCAAAAAATGCTTTTATTTCACATTTGCGTTTGTTAACACTATAGGTTTAGTGTATAAATAAAAATTTAAAAATGTTCAAATACGATAGGGCATTTAAGCTTTTAACGCCACTGGACATTTCAGCTCCAATATGTACAGCAACCAATAAACATTGCCGGATTCATGTTCATCTGTTCTGGATAAAACTGAACACGCTTTTGGAGCCACTCAGTGGACATTTCACTTTGAAAGTGTAATTAAGTATAATAAATATTATGTACTTAGGAGTAAGCCATTACGTTCTGAACATAGCCTTTCTCTTTTAATTTTTTTTTTATATGTTACATATTGTGTTTCTACAACCGTTTGAAATAACAAATGTCAGTGGAACTTGCTGTTGGACTTTCCTTGAGTCTAGGATAGATAACACGATAGAATCAGAACATTTGTATATAGCTGAATATGATTAATTATGTTAATATGTCTGATAAGGCAGCGGTGCACAGGGCACATTTGAAACAGGAGAAGCATCAGTCTGAACACAAATGAATGTCATACCCATGAGGGGGCACAGCAGCAATTGGCCAATCGAAAGGCTTGGAGTGTGACGTGTCCACACAATCACAGTGAGACCTAAGCTCACGACTCAGACAAATAAAGCCATTTTACTGCTTGTGTCTGAGGAAGAAAGAACAGAGAAACAGATAAGCAAAATCAATTTCCTCTCATGTTTATGATGTGATATCTGATCCAGAGTTCATTCAGGACTGAAATAAATCACTGCTGGTCTTTTTGTAGTGATAATGTAAATAAAGTCTTGAATGCTCTTAAAAAGATCATGAAACAAAGTCCAGAGATTTTGGGACCTTTTTAAGTGAAATGTCAGGCTGGTTTAATCTACGTCAGATGTCACAGGAAGGCTTCTCGAGAAATTCCATTTTTGGAGATGGTGTTATGAATATCAAATGTAATATTTTCAGTGTATTCTAAAATATTCTACCTTTCATCAGCTTATTGAGGTAATCTCTCTATGTGCTATTGAGCGGTAATGTGATACATTGGTGTCACATGACCTCATTACGTTGCATATTTAATTTGAGCCAGGTATTGTCTCAGAAATATAGTTATTTTGCATTTTTAAACATAACTTTTGGTAGTCTGATCAAATAAGACTCAGGAAATCTAGGTTGATATTTGTTGCGGTTCATTCGTCAACACTTGAGCACAATGCAATGTGGGATACAATTTTCAAGTTTTGTGTTGTGTTTTGCTGCTGAAACTTTGCATGCTGTTCTGAACGCAATACCTCTCTTTGCTCAAACACAAAAAAGGTTCATTTTAATTGGTCGTATTTCCATCAAGTATTTCCATCATTACGCTTACTGTCAGTGTTATTTTTGTATTATTTATATATTATAATAGTATTTACTCATATTTTGATTTAACCTTTATGACAAGACTTCCCAAAAAATACACACATAAGCTTTAAAGTGTTTGCAGATCCTTGGCATATTATACTGCTGTGCATTCATAATAGTTTTGGTTTTTGAGTTACATAAGATGATAGTTAATTGTCTCTGGTTCAAACTTGTTTATCTTTTTTCACATTTGCTCTGTGTGTTTTAGAAAGGAAATGTCAGAAGTGAAATTATCTCTGAAATGACATTTGCATGAAGGCTGCTGGGTATTTGGAAGTCATGAGGAGACGCATAAAAGCACAGGAGCTGCCGATAATGAAAAGGACAGTCATTTATGCCATAATTACATCTGATGAGACCGTAATAAACGGCTCTAATGGTGCTCCACAAAACACAAGATATCTCCTTTGACCCTTAAATGCTCTTTTAGGGGTTTTAAAAAGCTTTATTTTAGAGTTTTACTGGAGTGCTCTTTCATATTAGCTCTGAATTAGATGTCTTTTTGTCTCACTGCTGAACTCTGCTGAACTCTTTTTTTTTTTTATCTGCGTCAGCATGTCCAATAGCAGTGATGTTATTTTTAACTTTATTTTGTTAACTGAATTAAAGCTGACGTAAAATAAAATAAAGATATTAGATGGAAAACATAAACTTAAAACACTTAAAGAAAAACAACTAGAAATGTCCCCTTGGCAAATAAGTTTAAGTACTAGAACTGAAGTAACTATAATGCTAAATAGAAATGCTAAGAATGACACATAATCAAAATTAATATAAAAAAACAATATCAACAAATAATAAAAATAAAATCATTCTGCTCAAAGTGTACAAGTGATTCAACTGACAGTTGATTTTGGTCGAGTGTGACTTTACAGTGTTATAAAATAGCTGAATATTTTATTAGATTGAATTTTTATATCCATATTTTACATGCTGAATAAAATATATTTATAATAAACATTTCTCTCACTTCCTATTGGCATTATGGGATTGTTGCATTAAAATATGGCCAAATCTTAAAAGACTGCATACTTAAATGTTAATTATTTATATAATTAAAGTGTGTCTGTGTTTTACTGTACAAGCTGTTAGACATGTTTGTGTGAGTTTCAGCTGTATTGTGTAGATTTCTGTCATGCTCATGATTGTGTATTTGTTTGTGTGTGTGTGTGTGTGTGTGTGTGTGTGTGTGTGTGTGTGTGTGTGTGTGTGTGTGTGTGTGTGTGTGTGTGTGTGTGTGTGTGTGTGTGTGTGTGTGTGTGTGTGTGTGTTTGAGTATGCAGGTTCTCAGTGAAGACCCTCATTGATCGCTCTTGTTTTGAGACGATAGATGACACATCTGCTGAGTTCATCAACTTTGTCTCCATTCTAGAACATATTCTGAGCCATAGACTGAAAGGTGAGGCAGAAAGTGCACACGCACACACACACATACATATTGTTCACACTGAAATTATAAACGGCATTTCATCTTGATATGATCAGCACATTTTTAGCAAACTGAACTAGGCCTGATATAAAGATTCTCAACTATATATATATTCTTCATTTGTTCTCTAAGGCTTTGTCAATTCTAGTTATAGATAACTATAGTAATATAAAGTTTCTGTTAAGTGTTATTTTTTTTTGCTATTG